>PVJO010030029.1:0-16014 GCA_004026905.1 Hystrix cristata
CTAAGTATTTTATTTTTTTGTGTGCAATTGTGAAAGGTATATCTTTTGTTATTTCTTTTTCAGTGGGTGTATTATTTGTGTATAAGAATGCTATTGACTTTTTGGTGTTGACTTTGTATCCAGCAACACAACTGAATTTAGTTATTAAATCCAGTAGTTTTTTGGTGGAGTTTTTTGGGTCTTCTATGTAGAGTATCATCTCATCTGCAAATAACGATAGTTTAACTTCTTCCTTTCCTATCTTTATTCCTTTTATTTCTTTCTCTTGTCTAACTGCTCTGGCTAATGTTTCTAGAACTATGTTGAATAGCAGTGGTGACAATGGGCACCCTTGTCTTGTTCCAGATTTTAGTGTGAAAGTTCTAGTTTCTGGCCATTTAGTGTAATGTTGGCCATTGGTTTGTCATATATGGCTTTTATCAGATTGAGATATACACCATCTATTCCTAATTTCTGTAGTGTTTTTATCATGAATGGGTGTTGGATTTTGTATATGACTTTTTCAAAAATACAATGTAAGGTATTGAAAAGAATATGTAGGTAAATCATTCAGTGAAATCTATGCAGTGAAGTATTTCTTTTTTTTTCTTGTGATCTCTGTTTATTATTTTTAGGTTGAATTATTTAGAAATTAAATAGAGGTTCAATGCTTAATTTTTAAACTAATAATTACCATTTAATGAAATATTTATTATTCAGTAATGAAGGTAATCTAGAACATTATACCACAATATTTTACTATGCATATCTGATCATTTAAAAAACACTAGAAAAGTGTTTCCCTCAAAATATATGCTAATTTGTTTCACTTATACTACTAGTTTATCTTACTTCCTTGAAAAGAAATTTATGCACTTTTATCTCTCTTTTTTGTAAGAATCTTTTTGGTTTATGTCATGTACTCGGAGTTACTACTTTGATAACTCTGTACAGTGTGATATTTCAATTCCTCAATGGATAGAATAATGTATAGTGACTTTCAAGTGATGAAAAGTCCTTTCTGGAATGTCTCTATGCTCAGCACTATACCAGTCCATATCAGAAATACTACAGAACTCTAATGCATGGCTCGGGACATAAACATTGTATTCTCGACCAATGCTAAGAGAGCGTATGTTAAATATTCTTGCCACAAAATGATAACTATATGAGGCAATGCATATGTAAATTAGATATATTTAATGATTCCATTATGTATATATTTTTTAAAACATTATGTTGTACACAACTGGCAAAAAGACAGACATGAGGAACAATGGAACAGGTTAGAAGAAGCAGAAACAATTCCAAACACACTCAAATACCTGATCTTCGACAAAGGAGCCAAACACCCTCACTAGAAGAAAGATAGCCTCTTTAATAAATGGTGCTGGAAAAACTGGCCTGCCACATGCCAAAAACTAAAACTAGATACATGGCTCTCACCATGTACTAAACTAAAATCGAAGTGGGTCAAAGATCTAAACATTAAAAAAACACTAAATCTACTGGAGAAGAGAATAGGAAGAACTCTCTAAGACATAGGTGTAGGAAAAAAATGTATGAACAGAACCCAGACTGCAAGGGAAATAATACAAAAAAATCAGTGCTTGGGACCACATCCTATTAAAAGGCTTTTTGCACAGCAAAATTAATCACCAATAAAGCAGGGCAAAAACCCAGACTGGGAAAAAAATTTTGCCAGCTGTCCCTCAGACAAAGGTCTAAAATCTAGACTATATAAAGAACTCTAGACTATATAAAGAACTCAAAAAAAATCAAACCCCCAAATTCAAAGACCCAATCCATAAATGGGCATCTGAAATGCATAAACATTCCTCAGATGAAGAAATAAAAATGGCAAACAAATACATGAAAAAGTGTTCAAGATCACCAGTCATTCGAGAGATGCAAATCAAAACAACGCTAAGATTCCATCTCACTCCAGAAAGAACAGCTATTATCAAGAAATCAACCAATAACAAGTGCTGGTGGGGCTGCAGGGAAAAAGGAACTCTGCTCCACTGTTGGTGAGAATGGAGGCTAGTCCAACCACTGTGGAAATCAGTACCAAGATTCCTCAAAAAACTACAACTACAGGCTCCATTTGACCCTGCTATTCCTCTGCTTGGTATCTTCCCAGAAGAATTAAAAACATCATACCACAGCGATATATGCACAACCATGTTCATACCAACACAATTTTTAATAGCTAAGTCTTGGAAACAACCTAAATGCCCAACAACTAATGAATGACTAAAGAAGATGTGGTTTTTCTACACAATGAAGTGCTACTCTGCCATTAAAATGATAAACTAGAGACATTTGTAGGCAAATGGATGTACCTTGAAAACATACTCTTAAGGGAAATAAATCAGACACTCATGAGTACACATCGAATTATTTCTCTGATATGAGAAACCCTAAGTGTAAATAAGGACAAAGAGGTATAATAGGCATATGTAAAAGAAAGATAATATTCAAAAGAGAGGAGAACTAGAAAAGGGGAAGAAAGAAGGGGAAAAGAAAAGAAAGGAGAAAGGGAAAAGTGGAGAAATGCAAATAAACCTGCTGTAAATATGGAAGGGTGGGGGAATGGAAGGGAGGAAACCAAGATATATCATGTACAGGTACAAAATAACCATGATGAATGTGATCATTATGTATACAATGTACCAATACACGTTCTTGGTAAAAAAAAAAAAAATTTAAAGAGACCTTTTCCCATCCATAAATGTAGCGAGAATGGTATAGTGATGTGTACTCATCTTCCAGTTCTGAGTTACCACCCCAAGGACAATCTTACATCTTTTGTGTGTATTCATGTGTGTGCTGAAGTGCAGTATTTCAGAGTAAATCTCAGACATCATTTCTCTTGCTGGTGTTATTTCTAAGTACCACAGAGGAGCAAGTGAAAATTGTGAGGTTCTAAAATACAGAAAAGCCTCCTGGGTGAGGAAAATTCTGTGGCATTTCTGGACTACTACCTGAGAATTTTTTGTGTGCCATGTTGAAGAAATGTAAATGGGATGATGACTATGTTCATTACTGGTTCACCTGTACAACAGAGGTTGATGGAACCCAATGCCTGCAGTGTGTATTGTGTAGCTCAGTATTTTCAAATGTTGACCTCAGGCCATCAAAACTGTCAGATCATTTTAACCGACAGCATGGTGGTATGGCTGGGCATGATCTCAATAGCCATATGCCAGCACCATCTGATAAGAGTGAAACTTCGAAAATACTTGGAGTTGCATCTCATGAAGATGCCTTATTACAAGCAACATATCAGTTTGCATATTTATGTGCCAAGGAGAAGAATCCTCATGCAATAGCTGAAAAATTAGTCAAACTTTGTGAATTGGAAATAGCACAAATAGTTTTAGGACGAGATGCACAAAAGAAACTTAAGCAGGTATCTCTCTGTCAGATGATGTGATCCATTCTAGAATTGATTAAATGAGCCAGGATATGTTACAGGAAGTGCTAGAAGATATCAAAGCCAGCACTCTTAAGCCGGGTATTCAGCCTCCAGAGACAACTGACATGGACGACTGCCGTCAGCTCATGGCATCTGTGCGATACATAAAAGAAAAAGAGATTGTAGAGGAATTCCTGTTCTGTGGACGACTGCAGTTAACTGTGAAAGGAATAGATGCATTCAATCTCTTCAGAGACTTCTTTTTGAAGCACAAGATAACACTTGATGTGTGTGTCTCTGTTTGTACTGATGGTGCCTCCTCTGTGCTGGGAGAGAATTCAGAATTTGTTGCCTGTGTGAAAAAAGAGCTGCCTCATATCATGATCACACATTGTCTGTTGAACCCTCATGCACTAGTCATAAAGATGTTACCTGTGAAACTGAAGGATGTTCTGTTTAATGTGGTGAGAGTAATACATTTCATCAAAGGGAGAGTGCTGAATCGTTGCCTGTCTCAGGCTTTCTTTGAAGAAATTGGTGTAGAATATAACGTACTCCTTTTCCATACAGAAATGAGGTGGCTTTCCTGAGGCTAAATACTTACCTATATTTTTGAAATGTGTAAAGAAAGAAATCAGTTTCTTCACCACCAAAACAAAACAAAAAAATTTTACCAATATGGATATAGGAGAAACAAATAAAAAATTGAAAGTTAATTAAAATATTTTGAAACATTAGTAACAAATTTCCCAAAGATATTGACTCCATGACAAGGTGCCACACAGAAATCAGTAAGATAGAGAATTCTATAGAATTTATAAACAGCAGAAATGACAAATGTGCAGATAGCATTTCATACATAGAGGACAAAATGTAAATTCAAGAGAGTTTACTCAGAGAAGCCTTAAAAAAGAGAAGACAAAAAACAAAATTTATCCAACAGCTGAGAGGTGACATTAAGACGATTAACCAAAAACTAATTGAAGTTAGAGAGAAATTAGAAGACAGCACTCATGAAATTAAAAAAAAAGTCCGCTTACAGAAATCACAGCAAAAAAATTTCCAAATGTGAGGAAAGAATGCAAATACAGATAAGTGTGGTTAACAGAACACCACATAACTGTGATGAAAAAAGAAGCTCCCCATGACACATCACAGTCCCAGATGTCTCAAGATGCTCAACAGAAAGCCAGATGTCCCAAAATCCCAGATATCCAACAAAAAGGCGGAATCTTCAAAGCTCTCAGAGAAAAGCAAAAAATCATGTATAAAGATAAACCCATTAGGATTACAGAAGATTTCTCAACATGAATTTCAAAGGCCAGGAGAGTTTGGACTTCAGTGTCACAAGGCCTAAAAGAAAACAACTTCCAACTCAGTATAATACATCTTGCAAAACTATTTGTCAAATTTGATAAAGAAATAAGGACAGTCCATGAGAAAGAACATCTTAAGAGATACATGAACACCAAACCAGCACTCAAAAATAATACTCATGTACAGGTACAAATCCCCTATGATGAATGTTATCACTATATACATCTAAAATGTACCATTAAAATAAAGTTTAAAAAAAGAATAACAAAAAAAATAAAAGAATAACATAGAGAGACAAAACAACAAGGCCAAAAAGTCAGATGGAATGAATACATCAAACAAGGTGAGTAGTTAAACAAAAAAGGAGAAATTAAGGAATCAAAAACAGAAAAAGTATACAATGTCAGGAATAAGTCAATACGTTCAATAATTACACTCAATGTAAATAATCTCAACGCACCAATTTAAAGACACAAATTGGCAGACCGCATCAAAAAAAATAGAATATAACTGTGTATTGTATTCAAGAAAATCATATAAGCCAAAAAGAAATTCACTGCCTAAAAACCAAGGGATGGAAAACAGTATTCCCTGCACCAGGACTCTGAAAGCAACAAAGGGTAGAATTTTATTCTAAAAGTAAATGTCATACAAAATTGATCAGAAGAGACAAAGAAGGTCATTGCCTATTTAGTTAAAGAAAAATTCCACAGTACAACACAATCGTGAATAGTGCAAAATCAGGAGTGTGTAAATTCATAAAACAAACCCTGCTGAACATAAAACATCAAATAAACACCAGCACAATCATAGTGGGTAACTTCAATATCTCACTTTCACACAGACATACCAACTAACAAAATATTTAAAAAGAGTTGAACCACACCTTCAAACGAATGAACAAAATAGATATTCACAGTGTTCCACTCTACTACAACAGAATATACATTCTTGTCAGCAGCACATGGCATTTTCTCTACAAATATATTTAAATAAATAAAAAAAGAATTGGAATTTACCTATGCATATTATCAAATCATAGCACATTGAAACAAAAAAAAAAAATCAATTGCAAAAGAAGCCACAGAGATTTCACTAACACCTGGATATTAAGTAACTCACATCAGAACACTCAATGGACCACAAAACAAATCAAGTATAAAATTAAACAATGCCTAGAATCAAATGATAATGCCAATAAACATACCAGAACCTATGGGATGCAATGAAAGTAGATCTAATAGAAAAATTTACTACTGTGAATGCTTACATCAGAAAAACAGAGCAAGTTCAAATAAACAGTCTAATGAGGAAACTCAAGAAACTAGAACAGTCCAAATTTAAATCCAGCACAAGGAGAAAAATCATAAAGTTTAGAGGAGAAACTAATGAAATTAAAACTAAAAGAAATACAAAGAATCAAAAGAGCTGGTTCTTTGAAAGAATGATCAAAATATACAAACCCTTACCCAAATTTACCAAAAAAAGGAAAGAAAATACCCACATCAATGCAATTAGAAATGAAGCAGGAGGGCTGGTAATTTAGCTCAGTGGTTAGAGTGCTTGCCTTATAAGCACAAGGCCCTGAGTTCAATTCCCAGAACCAAAAAAAAAAAAAAGAAGAAAGAAAGAAAGAAAAGAAAAAAAAAAAGAAATGAAGCAGAAGTCACAATGGACACCACTGAAATCCAGAAGATCATTAATAGCTACCATGAAAAACTGTGCACCAACAATTTGGAGAATCTTGAAAAAGTGGACAAATTGCTAGATACATATGAATTACCAAATCTGACAGCCGGGATCAAAACACAGAATCCAACAGTCTGTTGAACTCAAGAAACTCATTTAATCAACAAGATATTCATGAACTAAAAATCAAAGAATGGAAAACAATATTTCATGCACTAGGATGCCAAAAACAAGCAGGTATAGCAATTTTAGCCTTAGAAAAAGTAAATTTCAAGCAAAAACAGTTCAGAAGAGATAAAAAAAGGTCACCACGTACTAATTAAGGGAATAATCCAACAAAAAGAGGTAACACTTGTAAATATATATGCACCAAATACCGGAGCACCTATCTTTATAAAACAAATATTGCTAGGGGTTGGGGATTTAGCTCAAGTGGTAGAGTGCTTGCCTAGCAAGCACAAGGCACTGAGTTTGAGCCCCAGCACCACCCCCCGAAAAAAATACTGCTGGACATAAAAGACCAAATAAACACTAACACACTCATAGTGGGTGACACCAGTAACCAACTTATGCAAAAAAAAAATTAGATCGACTAAACAAAAAATTCAATAAAGAAATATCAGAGGTATACCACACCTTTGAATATATGGACTTACTAGGTATCTGCAGAGTGTTCTACCCTACTACAAAAGAGTACACATTTTTCTCTGCAGCACACAGAATTTTCTCAAAAATAGACCACATGGTAGTCCACAAAGCCTACTAAAAAAATATTAAAAAATCAAAATCATCCCATGTTTACTATCAGACCATAGTATAATGAGCCTAGAAATCATTCAAAGAAGAGACCACAGAAAATTTATAAATACCTGGAAAATTCATAACAGACTCCTGAAGATCCAATGGGTCACAGAATAAATGAAGCAAAAAATTAAACAATTTCTGGAAGCAAAATGACAATGCCAGTACAACATGCCAGAACCTATGGGACACAATGAAAGCAGTCTTAAGCAGAAAACCTGCTGCAATCAATGCTCATGTTAGAAAAATGAAGTAACCTCAAATAAGTAACCTAGAGAGTAACCTCAAGATACTTGGAAAATCCACAAAAAAATCCAAGCCCAAACCAAAATTAAGGAGGGAAATCATAAAGATCACAATGGAAATTAATAATATTGAGACTTAAAAAAACAATACAAAGAATCAATGAATCAAAGAGCTGGTTCTTCGAAAGAATAAACAAAATAAATAAACCCTTAGCCAAACCCATCAAAAGAAAGAGAGAAAAGACTCACATCAATGCAATTAGAACTGAAAAAGGTAAAATGATCATGGACAACATTAAAATCCAGAAGATGGTAACTACTATGAAAAATTGTTATTCCAACAAATTGGAAAATCTCGAAGAAGTGGACAGAATCTTACAAGCATGTAAATTACCAAAACTAAACCAAGAAGACCTAAAAATTTTGACAATCCAATTATAAGCAATCAAACTGAGGCAGTAGTAAAAAACGTACCAAATCAAAAGCCCTGATGGATTCTCTGCTGAATTCTACAAAACTTTTCAAATGTTATATCACCAATACTCCTTAAACTTTTCAATGAAACAGAAAGGGAAGTAATGCTCCTAAACTCTTTTAAGAAGCCAGCATCACTGTGAAAAAAAAAAAACTAAAAAAGAAAATTATAGGCCAATCTCTTTAATGAACATATATGGAACAATCCTAAATAAGATGTAGGTTTCAAACCAAGGGTTTCAAGGATAATTCAACACACAAAATCAATAAATGTAATACATCCTATAAAAAGAAGAAAAACAAAACCAAATGACCATATCAATAGAGGTAGAAAAGGCTTTTGACAAAATCCAACATCACTTCATGATAAAAAAAATAAATAAATAAAAACTGAAGAAAAAAGGTATAGAAGAACCTCACCCGAAACTGGTAAAAGCCATATGTAATAAACGAATGGTCAACACCATATTAAATAGGGAAAACTGAACGTTTTGCCTCTAAAATTCAGAAACAAGACACAGGTGCACACTATCACCACATCTGTTCAACGCAGTGCTCGAAACATTAGCCAGAGCAATCAGGTAAGAGAAAGAAATAGAGGGATACCTATAGGAAAGGAAAAAGTCGAATTTTCATTATTTGAAGATGGCACGATACTCTGCTGCAGTGTGCAACCATAGCTGCACAGACAACAAGAAAAATTACTAGGAGACAAGACTTAGTTCAATCTGAGAAGCCCAAAGTGGCAGCTTATGCTCATGAGAGCCTTAGGAAAAACAGCAGTAGCCTGAGACCTCCGTACTTATTTATTTATAACTCAAGGACATAAGAACAGAGAAATAGAAGAAAACATTTCTGCAGGAGTTTTGGCCAAGAGATAGGGAGTAGGAAAGTTTGTTACATGACATATGCCCATCTAATCTAAGCAAGTCTATTGGAGGCTGTGGGAACACACTGGCCAAAGCAACATTTTCTGAAAATAACCTGCTTTTAATTCTGCTGACTCTTGTCCTGCAGATCTGCTCTAAACTTAACTCATTCATTCCACGAGTCCTGAACTGTTGTCCAGAGAGTCTTTCTTCTTTCACATTTATTTCACACTCCTTTGGCCAGAGTCGCCCCACAATACTCTACATAGAAGACCCAAAGAATTCCAACAAAATACTCTTAGCATTAATAACCAGTTTCAGCAATGTAGCAGGATACAATATGAACACACAAAAATTAATAGTATTCGTGTATACCAATAATGAACTCAAGGAGAAAGACATTAGGAAAACAATACTATTCATAATGGCATTAAGAAAAACTAAGTATTTAAGAATTAACCTAAGGAAGTGGAAGACCTCTACAATGAAAACTATAGTGTCCTGAAAAAACAGATTGAAGAAGGCATCAGAAAATGAACACATGTTCATTACTCAAGGATAGGCAGAACCAATATGTTCAGAATGGCCATATTTCCAAAACTAATATACAGATTTAATGCAATGCCAGTCAAAATACCAACAACATCCCTCATAGAACTAGAAAAAGCAATTCTAAAATTTATGTGGAACCAAAGAGACCCAGAATAGCTAAAGCAATCCTTAGCAACAAGAGCAAAACAGGAGGAATCACAATGGCTGGCTTCAAGTTACACTACAAAGCAATAGTGATAAATAAAAAGGCATGGAATTGGTACAAAAGCAGACATTTGGATCATATGGAAGAAAATCCTTGATAGAGAAACATCCTCAGACACATTCAGTTATTTGATCTTTGACCAAGTGGCCAAAAGAATATATTGAAAGAAATATAGCCTAATTAAGAAATGGTGTTGGGAAAACTGGCTATCTATATGTAGATTTCTACATATAGATACTGAAATAGTACTGAAATAAAAATCAAAATGGATCAAAGATCTAAACATTAAAACAAAAACAATGAGCCTACTAGAAGATAAAATAGGTAAATACTTGAAGTCACAAATGTAAGCAAGGACTTTATAACAGAACCCCAATGGCCCAAGAAATAATAGCAAGAATCAACAAATGAGTTTATTTCAAATGTAAAAGCTTCTGCACAAAAAAGGAAACAATCAGCAGAGTGAAGAGACAACGTACAGAATGGAAAAAACATTTTGCCATGCTATTCCTCAGACCGAGGACTGTTATCTAGAATATAAAAAGAACACCAAAAAATTAGACTGCCTAAATTAAAAGACCCAATCAAAAATGTCCTACTGAAACAAATAGACTTTACAGAAGAGGTACAAATGGCCAATAAGCATATAAAAATATTCAACATCTCTGGCCATTAGAGAAAGGCAAATTAAAGCAACACTACAATTTCATCTTACATTAGAGAATGGCAATCATCAAGAGATAAAACAGTAACAAATGCTTGCATGGCTGCAATGAAAAAGAAACCATTCTACATTGCTGGTGGAAATGTAAACTACTACAACCACTATAGAAACCAGTATGGAGATTTTTCAAGGAAATAAAGTTGGGAACTCCATTTGATCCATCTGTTACCCTCCCAAGTATCTTTCCAAAAGAGCTAAAGACATCATATTACAGTAACACATGCATACCAAAGTTTATAGCAGCACCATTCATGACAGCTAAATCCTGGAAGGAGGCTGTATGTCCATCAACAGATGAATCGATAAAGAAAACGTATCTATACACTTGGAATACTATTTGGCTATAAAGAAGGATAAATTTGAGACATTTGTAGGAAAATAGATACACCTGGAAAATACAATATTAAGTAAAATAAATCAGACACACAAGTTTAAATACCATATGGCAGTAGTGGCAAACATACAGCGTGCATGCTGCAGTGGGCTGTATCACTGAAAGGTCTAAAATGTTAGCCATCACTGTCACACGGTATCTCTCACTTGAGTAAGGCAAAGTGTAAATAAAGAGGAAAATTAAGGATTCATAGATGTAAACAGGGAGATAGATCCTTTGCAGATGGGAAGAGGTCCAAGAGCACAAGGGTGGGGGGGAGGCGAAGTAAAAAGATTTAAAGTGTGTCATATATAAGTACAGAACACCCACAATAAATGTAACCATTATATGTAGTAAACAGGACGTAGTAGTAATAATAATAATGATAATAATGTGGGAAGGAATTCATAGAGGGAGGGAGGGAGATGGGTAAGGAGGGGAAGGGGAATAGAAAAGAATCAAGATGTGTTATGTACGTGTGTCTACTTTCTAAAATAAGTGTAAACTGGGGCTGGGGATTTAGCTCAGTGATTAGAGTGCTTGCCTTGCAAGCACAAGGCCCTGAGTTCGATCCCTGGCACCACAAAAAAAAAAAAGTGTCAACTTCATGGACTGCAAACATGTAGTAATAAAATAAAATTTTAAAAATAATAATAATTAAGTAGAAAACACCTAACAGTAAATTTCTCACTAAAAAGATAATATATGACAATTAGCACAATATAGATAATAGGAAACAAGGAGACACATCTTTTGCAAATGGGAAGGGGAACAAGAGAAGGAGAGAGTGGGAAGGAAGGGAGAGGAAGTAGAAGTAAAAAGAATTAAGATGTTTTGTATACATGCACCAACTCCACAAGATGAATGAAATCATTATGTACAGCAAACATGTACTAATAAAAGATAAAATTAAATAAAGAAAAATGTATGAATGACAATTAGCTTGATTTAATCATTCCATACTGTATACATATACAAAAGCTTTCTATTGTGCTCCAGCAACATATGCAATTATGCTTTACTGATTAGAATAATATAAATAAAAGCCAGATACAGTGACATGCCCTGCAATCCCAGCTACTCAAGAGATGTAAGAGGGAGGATCACTTGATATGTGATATGCCTGGCAACATAGCGTGACTCCATTTAAGAAAAAATAAGAAAAATAATGCATAAGTCAATTTTTCCTGTATGGAAAAAATGCTATAAATAATATCAAAAGGTAAATGAGAAAGTAGGAAAAAATTTAAAACACATATAGTTCCAATTTTAGTATATGTGCTGCCAAAGCGAGCACATAAAACACATATCAAAGAGCTAATCGTCAGGCTGGGGATTTAGCTCAGTGATTAGAGTGATTGCCTTGCAAGCACAAGGCCTTGAGTTCGATCCCCAGCACCAAAAAAAAAAAAAAAAAAAAAACCCAGCTAATTGTCTTTATATTATAAAGTTAATAAGGAAAATAAGACAGCAATACCAAAATGTTACTATTAACACTCAGAGTAGAGTAGATACAAATGACTTTCAAATAGATGAAAAGTCACAGTTTCAGTATAAAATAATTGCAATTGGAAACTATTAAGGTATAAGTTTTTTGACCTCTTAGGTATCAAAGATTTTTAAACATAATAGCCCACTGTATTGTAAAAGAGTAAGGAAACAGATGCCTTGTGCATTGCTGAGAACATAATCCTTATGGTGTTCAGTTTAGGAATATATAAAAAAGAATAAATCACATATATTGATACCTAGAACCACCTAAAAGATAAATCCCAATGTGTTTACAAAAAAATAGTTCAACAATATCTGTAGCATAATTTTGGGGGAGGGTCCTGGGGATCAAACTCAGAGCCTTGCACTTGCTAGGCAAGCACTCTACCACTTGAGCTAAATTCCCAACCCCCATGGCATAATTTTTCACAATCACTAAAAATGGGAAATAATATAAATGTCTATTCATAAGAACACCCTTAAATAAACTTTATTCATTCATACTATTGAACACAACATAGCCTTTTATAAAATAACTAATGTGGGTGCAGAGGCCTATTCCTGGAGCCCTAGCTACTTGGAAGGCTGAGGCAGGAGAGTCACTTAAACCCACAAGTTGAAGGCCCATTTCAGCAACATAGCAAGACTCAGTGTCAAAAAAAAAATAGCCACCACTATGTGTACTTATATAGAAAGATCTTCACAAAAGCAAAATTTACTTTTTTCTTAGTTACTTATCTCATTAATGAGACAAAATACCCAATGCCCACAAGTTAAAGGAAGCAAGGTTTATTTTGGGTCATAGTTTGTTGAGGTTTCAGGCCATAGTCAGCTGTCTCCAAAGCAGGACAACAAGGCAGAGGGACATTACAAAGGAGAAACAGTCCATGGCAGAGTAGGCAAGAAGAAGCAAGCAGCAAGCAACCTCCCTTTCCCTTTTATCTCATCCAGGCTACAAGCATTTTGGGTGATGCTACCTATACCTAGAGTGGACCTTCTATATGATCCACACCCAGAACTATGCTAAACCAATTGGTGGACTAATTTAGTACTACATACCCTTAATCCCAGTATTACATACCCTAGATCCACCCAGCTCCAAAAAGCCCCACCTATGAGCACATGAGGCTTTGGGGGAACATCTAGATGCAAGTCATAAGACTTTGTTTTGCTTTTTAATTTCCAGCTTTAATGAGAAAAAATTGACATATTCAAGACATATGGCATGAGGATTTGATATATGTACCCACTATAAAATGATGATCACAATCAAATTAATTAACATATTCATCACACAATTACCTTGGTTTATGTTTGTATGGGGCAGGGTGAGGACGCATATGATATAATCTCAGCAAATGTCAAGTAAACAGTGACGTACTCTCTGTTGTTTGTTTGTTTGGGTTTTTTTTTGGAATAGCATAAACATAGTAAGTAATGATTGAAGTTCTTGTCTAGGATATATGATACAAAAATAGGTCGAGAGATTCCTCCCAAATCACTGCTCAGATTTTTTTAGTCTAAAGCAGTACAAAATGGTTTCCTCCACACGACTATAAGCTTTGCACTAATGTGTCTCAGAAATTAATTGTGTCTCCAGCTAGAGCCTCTGTTTAGAGGTTTAAAAATATACCATTCCTATGTCAGAGCCAAGGGAAGTGGGACGCAAGAAACCCTCTAACCCAGAGTCCCTGGGATAGAAAACCTTCTGGAACCCAGTGGGTGTGAGCACATTCAAATCACAAGGTTTGAGATTATGTGTCCGTGGTGGTGGTCTCTTCATTTCTATCACTGGGATGCCCATTTTGAGTGGCTTGAGGGTTGCTGGTTCTTCAGTCGTTTGGCTGGCCTGAGCATGGATCAGCTCCGTGGGAGAGGGCTTCTGGGCTCCTCTGTAGGCCTCGATGGCAAAGCCTCCTACAGAAGTAAACCAGAGAGCAAATGATTGCAGAACAGTGGGCGGTGCCCAGTGTACAACACAGTAAATGTCAGCCACACTGCTTTCTTCTTTGGAGGAGTTCCCTTACCAGAATCAGACTTCCAGAGGGGTCTTAGTCCGAAGCGTTCCATTTATCTAATGAGGTTCTATCTCCACTTCCGGGATCTATGGTGCTAGGATTTGGGTCAGTGAAGGCTATGGAGGAACCAGAAGTGAACCAGCCTCTGGACTTGTACTTCGGGGAAGAATGAGGGGTGCTGCTTGGGCTGAACTGGGCTGATGCAGGCTGTTTCTCTTCTTTTGATATCTCTCCACTCTGTAGCTTCAGTTTAGTTTGTAAGGGTTTCAATACATAATTGGCTGGCTCCAAAGCAGGGTGGCATGGCAGAGAGACATCACAGAGGAGAAAGTTCGTGGACAGCAGAAGGTAGCAAACCAAGCAAGTGCTGAAGTACTACTCTTAAATATAGTTACCATGTTGTATATTACACTCCTAGAACTTATTTTAGAAGATTATAAAACAGTGTGAATACTATGCTAACATTTGTAGATTGCTAAATCCTCAAGAATGATTCCATTAGAATATTCCATCCAGAACAAAAAATTGAAAATAGAAATGTTTCTTTCCAGAAGAATGGTAGCTAAGAAATGCATAAGGGTGATAGATTTAGAAATTTATAATTTTGCAATTATCATGTAGTAACAGACTCAGCTAAAGATCATCCATCAATGGGTGCTAAAATTATTGGGTGAAAATTGGAGAAAAAAGATACACATAAAGTCTCAAAGTATCATTGTAGTGATAATTTACTTGTTATAGAAAGAAAGGTGGTCAGGCATAGTGGCACACACTTGTAATTCTAGTCCTCGGGAGAGTGAGGAAGGAGGATCATGAGTTTGAAGCCAGCCCAAGCCACAGAGTGAGCTCAAGATCAGCCTGGATTACACAGTAAGAACTTGTCAATAAATAAATAAATAAGTTTTGTCAGCGGAGAAATCTTAATCAAATGATCAAAGTTATAAGCACAATTATTAGGACAACCTGATATTCTGTGTTTCCTAGTGTTATGCAGCATGAAATATAAAACAGTATTTATGAGGGAAAAAAAGGAACAAAACCACATCTATGAAATATTCTTGCCAAAAATGTTTAATCTAAATCTCTTTTCTGGAACCGCGTATATGGAAAAATCAACCAATAACAAATGCTGGCAGGGCTGTGGGGAAAAAGGAACACTCCTCCACTGTTGGTGGGAATGCAGACTGGTCCAACCACTGTGGAAATCAATATGGAGATTCCTCAAAAGACTACAACTGGAGGTTCCATTTGACCCAGCTTCCCCTACTGGGGATCTTCCCAGAAGAATTAAAATCGTCATACCATAGGGATGTATGCACGACCATGTTCATAGCAACACAATTTGTAATAGCTAAGTCTTAGAAACAACCTAAATGCCCAACAACCAATGAATGGCTAAAGAAAATGTGGTTTTTCTACACAATGGAGTACTACACAGCCATAAAAAAGGATAAACTAGAGTCATTCATATATAAATGGATGTTCCTTGAGAACATACTTTTAAGTGAAATAAATCAGACACTCATGAGTACACATCAAATTGTCTCTCTTATATGAGAAATCATAACTGTAAATAAGGACAAAGAGGTGTAATAGATATTATATAAAAGGAAGATAATATACAAAGGAGAGGAGTACTAGAACGAAAGAAGGGGAAAAGCGGAAAGGCAACAGGGGAAAAAAAAGGGAAAGGGAAAATATGGAAAATTAAGAATGAACCTGCTCTAGAGGAGAGAAGTACTAGAAAGAAAGAAGGGGAAAAGCAGAAAGACAACAGGGGAAAAAGAGGGGAAAGGGAAAATATGGAAAATGATAAATGAACCTGCTGTAAATAGGGAGGGAGGGTGCAGAGGGGA
>PVJO010030030.1:0-16006 GCA_004026905.1 Hystrix cristata
GAGGAGTTGGTACATGTAGAAAATATATTTTAATTCTTTTCTCCTCCCTGTCTTGTTCTGTCTCCTTCCCTCCATCTCCCTCACTTTTTTCAGTTTATTAGTGCATGTGTGTACCACATAATGTTCACATTCCTTGTGCGGAGTTGGTGTGTCTACATAACACATTTTAATTTCTTTTTTCATCCTTCCCTTCCCTCCCTGCCACTTCCCCCCGGCCCCTGATCCCGTCACACTTCATAATAACTTATGGATTGGAACTTGACCTAGACAGGAATTCCCTTATCTGTATACTTACATAAAATAAAGCCATGTCTCAGTTTTCTGTTAATCTATGTTAATCTACTGGATATAGACAAAAATAAGAGATGTACTTTTAATAAAGCCCATATATTTTAATTTTTCTTATTTTTGTTTTCATATGATATTTTTCTTTAAGTTACTTATAGGTCTTGAGAATAGTATGAGAAAACAAGTCATTTTGTTGTTCAGACAATATAGTTCTAAGTATTTCTATAGGTTACATTGCTTCCAGTTTGTAGACACATTCAGCTGCACCTTAGGGAGATTGTGTGTTTTTTTAGAGGACGTTGGTTTATTTGGAGACTCAAGACATATGTGCCTTTATGAACTGTCTCAGTTATTTTTATAATATTTAGAAATCCTTGCCTTCAAATTATCGCTATAGAATGCTACTTTCCACCCTCACACTAATCAGTGTTCATTTTATTCACAAAAGGGCCCATTAACGGTGAGCCAGGAAATAAAACATATTCTAGGGATTAAAATTCTCTGAGGAATCTTCTTTTTCCAGGATATGAAAAATATACTACACATGGATGAGTAATTTACTCAGTATGCCATAAGGGCTCTTATTATTTCAACCAAGTAAGGCTACAGAATTTGGGAAAGGTATTAACAGATCGATCTGCGTGGAAAAGAGATTTGATATGTTCACATTCATTATCATGGGCATTCAGCTGGAGAACTCTCAGAAAAAAAGCACGTTAGTCATTTTAGAAATGTCATTTATCACCGCTGGTTACACAGCTTAAGATGTTCCACGTCATCTCAGCAGTTCCTTTTGTCCTAAATTCCTGCTGGGTTCACAGTAGTCGTCTTGAAGAGAGACTGC
The DNA here is from genome assembly GCA_004026905.1 of Hystrix cristata. Lineage (NCBI taxonomy): Eukaryota > Metazoa > Chordata > Mammalia > Rodentia > Hystricidae > Hystrix > Hystrix cristata. The sequence continues at coordinate 1,133 of PVJO010030030.1, forward strand.
TAAAGTCAAGTAGCAAAAGCCAACTCAGGGAATCTGAGGCTTCAAACATAGTTGTTCCTTATCTTCCTTTTCTGTTCATTGTTTTCTGTTATTCTTGCTGGACGTTGTGGCTGAGCAGATGTTTCAGCAAACTGTCCATCCCGACACACACACACACACACATGCACGCACAGCCAAAATCTAAATCTATCAATTTTATTTATGCTTGTCATCTCGCTAGTGACCTTCTTGGTCTCCACTGCTGGTTGAATCAAGGACAATTTGAATCGAGGACACAGTGTTCCTTAGCATTAATATTAACATCGCACATCAGCATCTCTTTCTGTTTCTGCTAATGAAGGTTTGGTGTTGTTTTCAACAAAGATCTCATTTCCTTCCATTAAAAAAAAGTGATCATAAAAGTATAGACAAGAAAGATATAAGTGTAAATGGTTGAATATAATAAGATATGAGACTATGTAACAGATTTCAGTGAGCTGTTTTTGAATATAAGTGAAATGTTTTATGTTTTCAAACTTACTCAGAAGACTGTTTCTGACATCTGAGGAATATGGCTTAAAAACAAAAGAATGTTATTGACATTTTTGTCTCTTCTTCCCCATATCCAGTCATTGTTTTAGTATCTTTGCGTTTTGTACATTTTTCAATTCCTGCTCCCACAGTTTAACTAGTACTTGCAGAGCTTCCGAAAGATCATTCCTGCTATAAAATTTTAATCCCTTTTAGCTCTTCCGCTTAGCAGTGTTGATTTATGTATTGTAAAACTCTAATTGCTTACATCATTTTAACCTCATCAGAAAACCGACAGTTACTTTCTGATTCAAATTAGCACAAGTGTGAACAATCTGATATATAGATGCATAAAATTATATATATATAATATATGCATATATATGCATAAAATTATTCTTCTACAGTTTTCTGATCATGTTTTCCATATAGATACCTTCTACTTGCATGAGATTTGTTTCTTTACAGCTTCATGAGTGCACTATGCTTGTGCTATGTTAGCTCTACTTGAAAAATCTGTCTATTCAAACGTGCTCTTCTTCCAAGACTACTCATCCAGATTTGCTCCATGAACAATTAGTGAGTAGCCCAACCCACATTGGGCTACCCCTCCTTTTTGATTCCGGCAACACAAAGGCATTCTTCACATGTTAAACCGTATGTATTCTTGCACTTATGTTAGTGGTTTCTGCCCTTTTGCAAGAACACAAAAAGTTCCTATAATTTTTCCATGTAATTTGGTGGGTGAGGCATAAATTTGAATCACACATGCCTTGAGGCTAGTGTGGGCTAGTAAGTCACTAGTGAATGAACTGGCCAGCAGTTTAATTCTGTACTTTCATTCACATTTATAGTATTTTGTTAAGTAATACATTTTTTATTTCGTACGGAAAATAACATCCACCCCAAATGCAAGTCCTTGCCAATGCAGAGATGCAAATGGGACTCTAGAGAGGATTTTCTCAGAGATGTCAAGTCTATATATGGAGCTTTTGTGGTTTTCCCATTGCTTCGTGTATAATTCTCTGGTCTTCCTGCTAGCTGTGTTCGTTAGGGTCTGCGAGAGGACAGATTTGATATAAAACACGAGTGTAATTATACACAGGGGATGTATGAGGTTGGTTTACCAGAAGGGGAAGAGTCGCAGTAGCCTTTTGTGGGTCAGAGGTAGGAGAATCCAAAATGGCCATCTGCACGCCAAAGAGACTGTGAAAGTGGAATGCCTGGAAGCTCACTGCAGTGTCACCCTGCATCAGAAAGCTGCTGTCTGCGTGGCACCCTGAGGGAGCTGGGGACCAGCGTTCAAAGGCAATGGGGAAGGCTGGAGCTCCTGCAAAGGGAAGGGGAAGACTTCCTTCTCTCTCTTTTTATCCATCTCAGCGGGACCACCAAATATGAAACAGTTAATTTTGCATAAATCTGAGATCTGTCTCATGAAGTTAGAGAATAAAATCGTGGACAAAAGGAGGAATTTAGGAAAGTTTTTATTAGAAATAATAGGAAAAAATCTCTTAGTGGGTAAACTAAGTCCAACTTTTTTTGTTTTTGTTTTTGTTTTTGTTTTTTTTTGTCTTGGCCTTATGTATAGAGGCAGGTCATGGGGCCTTTGTACCAATACATATTCTTGGTTAAAAATAAAAAATAAATAAACAAAAAAAAACAGGTGACTTTGTGGGTTTAGGCTTTAAAGAAAATTAGTTAATTGGCTATTTTACAGGAATTTAAGTTGAGAAGAAACTGGTAGGGAGGAGCTGTTAACTGTGTCCAAACTGGTGCATGGGGCTAATAGTCTGTGGCTAGGTGTGTGCGGGGTGGGGGTGGGGGTGTCCTTATACCTCCATTTTCATCCTAACCTTTCATTTTCTTTTCTTGTGTTTTCTTTTACACCTCTAAGCTGGGCTTAGCTAGTTAAACTAGCTCTCAACCTTGATGGGCTATTTTCCCTATCATTAGGCTTCTGTGAATGCCTATTCATAGTAATTAAATTAAACTACTACCTTTCCAGGCCTATTGATTGGTGCCACTCACATCTGGGCTGAGTCTCTCTCCCGCCCTTTTGTATATAAATGTCAGTCATCCACATACACAGCCAGAGCTTTGCTAATTTACTAGCCAGTTCTTACTCCAGTCAGGTTGGCAAATCACAATTAACCATGATGCTAATTGATAAAATGCACAGGAGAATGAGCTATGCGTTAAAATTCTCTAACCCTCAAATCTATCAGATCCCAAAGAAAAATATGATTTGATTTTTACTAAACTAAATGTATTATTTAGCTACCAAGCATGGTATTCACTACTGTGAATATTCCATCCAGTTTTAGCTGGTCAGTGTCCCTCATGATAGCATACGTGCCAGGTGTACACAACTCACTTGTCTCTGTGTTAATGTGATGCGCAAGGCCCTTAGAAACATAAGTACTGCTAAAATATTCAACTGATAGGAATTGTGTTATGTGAATCTAAAACGGAAGATTTATTTATCCTTTTTTCATGGTTCTCTATTTTTTATTTTTATTTTTTACATTTTAATGGTATATTTTAGATGTACATAGTGATAACACTCATCATAGGGGATTTGTACCTGTGCATGATATATCTTGCTGCTTCTTTTTTTTCCATTCCCCTCTGCTCCCTTCACCCCTTCCTCTCTCCTTATTTACAAAAGCTTTGTTTCCATTGTTTCCTTCCATTTCTTATTTCTCTTGTCCCTCCATTCCTTTCCCCCTCCCTTGTTCCGTTTCCCATTTGGACATTTTCTTCCCTTTCCCAATATAATATATTTTAGTCTTTCTTTACACTTTCAGTTTCTCACACAAGAGAAACAATGCGGTATTTAAACATGTGTGTCTGATTTATTTCACTTAAGAGTATGGTTTCAAGATGCATCCATTTACCTGGAAATATCTCAAGCTTATCATTCTTTATGGCAGAGTAGTACTCCACTGTATATTAAAAAAATTTTTTTTCTTTATCCATTCATTGGTTGATGGGCATTTGGGCTGTTTCCAAGATTTAGCTATTACAAACTGTGCTGCTATAAACATGGGTGTGCATATATTGCTGCCCTATGATGCTTTTACTTCTTTTGGGAAGATACCAAGAATGGGAATAGCTGAGTCAAATGGAATTTCTAGTTCTTGTTCCCTGAGGAATCTCCACACTGATTTCCATAGTGGTTGCACCAGTCTACACTCTCACAAACAGTGGAGAAGGGTTCCTTTTTCTCCACAGCCCCTCCAGCATTTGTTATTGGCTAATTTGCTGATAGTAGCCATTCTTCCTGGAGTTAGGTGGAATCTCAGGGTTGTTTAATTTGCATCTCTCGAATGACCAGTGATGTTGAACATTTTTTCATGTCTATTTGCTGTTTCTAAGAAGATTTGTTTAGTAAGTTAAATAAAAACTCCATATTTTGTAGGAGAGAATAATAAAGTTGGAATAGATGACAAAATATTAATAGTAAATTACATATAATGTATAAGTATTACAAATTAATAACTTTTACATGTAAAATATATAAAAATTTGTTCATTCAACTATACACCTTGGCCATATCTGGATTACTTTACTTTATTACAGTTAACTATACTATTCTTCATTTTTACTAACTGTAAGAATTCTTAGGTCTGTCTCAGTAGAAGCTTCTCTAATATATTTCGAGGTATCATTATTACTTGGTATTTTTACTGAAGTGAAATGTAAAAATGGTCCTCCAACCTTGTTTTGTTGTTGTTGGAACTGGGTATTGAATCCAGGGCTTCCCACATGATAGGCAAGCACTCTACCATTGAGCTGCTTTTCCAGCTGATTTTTTTGCTGGGGGGTGGGGGCTGGAGATTGACCTCGGGGCCTTGTGCTTGCTAGGCAAGCACTCTACCACCTGCGCTAAATCCCCAGATCTCCAACTTTGTTTTGTTTTGTTGCTTTTTATTTTCCCCCTACAGTGCAGTGTGTAACCTTCATCCCGACTCAACTACTAGGCTTTCACAGATTCTTTATCATGGTCATTTCTTGAAATATTAACCAATTTCTTTTGGTTATACTTTTACTTAAAAACTTTTAAAACTAACAACAACAACAACAAAAACCTCCTCAATACTTGAGAACACAGGTATTCACTGAGTTCTCAGAGAGATTTCCAGGGTCTGAGAAAACAGGTAAGGCACATAAAATGCTTTCCTTCTTCCCTTCCCCGCTGCTAGCTTTCAGGGCTCCCAAAGGCCATCGTGAAGGTCAGACTTGACATTGGTCTGGGGAAGGGAATATAAAGAATAGAAAAGGAAACATTATGTCTATTTAAAAATGTCTGTTGAATTTAAATCAACATTTAAGTCAATTTCAGAGTAAATTGTAGTGATGGTGCCTAGTAAATGTACAGAAGATATTGGTGAATGTTTGCATTCTTAAACTCATAAGACAGCTGTTCTAGAACGGGGCACTCCAGTTTTGTTTAGGATCAGGAGACTTCATTACAAATGAAGGGTGCTGGTGGGAGTTGTGGGCGCCAGCATGGGGTGTTGGCTGTTCCAGGACCACGCTACTTTCATAAGACTGTTCCAGCACTCTGGCTTTTGGCAGACAACCATAATCTTAGTGTCTTTCTAGCACCATTTTTTTTTTTCTAAGAAACATGCTCTTAGGTTATTGTACTATGAATAGTTCATCAGAAAATATTCTTTAACGTCCTTCTTTTAAAGAATCAAGTTCATGTAACTAAGCTTTAAGTAGGCAGTTTACAGAGACCTCCTGTTCATTTAATTTTGGCTTGAATTTAGAATATGCAAAAAGACATTAGAATGAATAGCTTTACTAGTGTTGTACAAACGGTCTACATTAAAAACAAAATGACATTTTCTGAGATATCGTTTCATTGGGAATGTACATTTCATATACACGCAGCTCAATTTTTCTGTATCAGAATATTTTTCCCTGTAAGGACTACACGTGTTCAACTTCATAATCCCTAAGTTCACAGACAAAACATGGAAATTCCTGCGCTTCCTCCACCACATGTTCCATATGCATCTGGAATTCCATCAAGTTCAGCTTCTTTCTAAAGTCCTCTTTGGGCTTCCCCCTCCCACCAGGTTTGGCTGTTGGCTTTGAGTCCTGCTGACAGTTTCCCTCCTCCTGTGATGGATCCATTGTTTCCTGAGACTCACCTTCCCTCCTCCCTTTTTTATTTTATCTTCTCTTAGGAGGAAACACCTTCTAGCAACTTCCTGAGGAAAGCTTCATGGACAGTAAAATCTTTAAAACCTTGCATGCCTGAGAATGTCATTAGTTCCCCTCACACTTGATAGTTATGTTGGCTGGGTGTATAATCTAGTGAAGACTTTTTTCCCTTCATAATTTTTTAAGATTTTTAACATTCAGTATATTTTGTCTTGGGATGATTTTTCAATTTTTTAACTTCCAGTAAACTAAGCAACTCCTTTAGCTACTAAAATTCCTAAGAAGTAACTAAAAAGCTACTTATTTAGCAGCCACATAATATTCTTATTCCAGATAGTCTGCATATGACTTTTTTCTCTCCTCTCCTCTGTGTAAGCTTTTAGGATTTTGTCTTTATTTCTTGAATTATGAGATTTCAAAAATCATGTGCCCTGTGCTGGTCTTTTGTAAACTATTGTGTAGTAATATGGAAATTTATGTTCTCAGCTTCCTAAAAATTTTGAGTTATTTGTCCGATGAAATTCTTCTCCATGTTTTATGTTTTCTCTAAAGTGCATCTTACTCATGGCATCTTCTTAAACTGACTCTCAAATGTTCATCCTTTTTACTTCTATTTTCTTCTTCTGTCTTACAGATTTCCTCAATTGTATCTTGCAATGCTTCTACCCAGATTTCCACTTCCGTTACAGCATTTTTAATTTTCAACACCACTTTTTTGTTCTTGAAATTTACAGTTTTAAAATTTCATCTCTTCATTACATAATGAAAAATCATCTCTCATCTTCCTGAGGACAAGTCAGTTTCCATAACGTTTTAGTCTTTTCTTTTTACTAGTTTTGTTTTCTCCTAGTTCTTTTAATTTTTAAAAAATATGGTTTGTTCTCAGTTTTCTAGTCAAGTGTTTTCCTCATACATGAGTTAAGATTATACTCGACTTTTCTTTTCTCCTAATCAGGAATAAGAACCAGTAAGGTCAATGGAAAATTGTATGTCCAGGAATGGCCCTTATCTTATTCCATAGTGGGTATTAAAACGCATGGGTCAGATGTGTATCATTTTCTGCTGTGTAGAAAACAAATCAACTTTAAGATGAATAGCTTGCAAGGATAAACTTTTTACACAGACATTACTTGTTTAAGGACTGGGTGGCATTCCTGCAGCTAAGTTGTTAAATGAATTGGTCACAAAATAAGGAATTGTATATAGTATATACCTTACACTGATCAGAAAAAAGAAACGGTCAAAGGCAACTCTGACTTGCTGACTTTGTTTTTACTTGCATAACTCTTACATGCACTACTGTACTATGTAGCAGAACATAAAACTATAGTCCTGTACTATACAGTACAATCAGCAAAAATTACAGCACTGTATAAATAAGGTGCATTGTACAAAATAAGACATTGAGGCTCCATAAGCAAGATGTACAGAACTGTACAAAAAGAAAAAGACTAGTCCTAAGTCCAAGCAGTGCATCATAAATTTGAAAGTTGTTAAACAGGTAGGTAATTAATGATCTGTATCACTCATGATTCTGTGGTTCTTTTGGAGTTTGGTTGGGCCCTGCTGATTTCTTTGGATTAGTTCACGCTTCTGTGATCAGCTGCCATGTTGGCTGGCAGCTGGCTGGTCTCCATCTCGTGTGTGGTGATCAGCAGGCTGTAGGCTGAGGCATCTCTGTTCTGGTCCCTTCATATTCCAGAGACTAGACTGAGTTTATTTCCACGATGTTTTTAGGATTCCAAGTGCAGTAGGAAAGCAAGCCCTCATGTACAAGTGACTTTTAAACATCTGTTTTACATCATGTTTGTGAATATTTCTTTGGCCAAAGGAAACCATAAAGGAAACCCTGGTGCACAAGGTGGAGAAACAGTTCCCATCTCTGAATGGGAAAGTCTGCAATGTCACACTGCAAGATGCAGGAAGGAGAAGACTATGTGGCTATTTTTCTGATCTACTGTGGAATGGTTCCCAGCTGTTTTGGGGGGTATTTTGAAATGTTGTATTCTATAATTCTTTTTTATTAAAAATTTTAGCAAGCATGAAATTTTCAAAGGAAGCTAAGTCTGAATATTGCTATTCCAGTTGGGTGAAAAGGGTTGAGTGAGCGTCACCCAGTCACTACACTGGTTTTCCCTGAAACTTCCCGCATTCATTCTGGCACCCCATGTTCATGGCTGCCTGTTGACCTTATATGAACAGGCTCCCTGCTTAGCATTCCCAGAGCGTAAGCTACCAGTCTTCTGTTAGTGTAATGGGGAGGAGGGAGTTGTCTGACTGTGTAAACAGTAGACAAAGGCTTAATAGGAAAGAAAATAATTCTATGATGCAGTATTTCCAGTAAGCAATGAAGGGCTTCTTGTACAAGGTTTATTCGGTCATGGATAAATTCCTCCATGATGTGCGATTTTCAAACACTGTACCTTTCATTGATCGGACATTAAAATCAATACATATTAAGTCTAAAACGTTCCACAAAAATCTTACCAACCATCTCAAGGACACTAAGTAGTTGAGCTGGGAACTCCTCCTATGATGATATTAACAAACTTTCCATCTTATACTCAACCTGCATGCACATTTTTTAGAGGCACCGGATGCCAGCAATCCTGGAGCCTGGCGAGTATCCGCACTGCTTTTCCTACTGCTAGCTTTGGATTTACTTCTCTCTGATCTGATGGTGTAGTTATTCCTCATCTATATGTTGTACAGGTTTCAACATTTTGTTTCTACCATTTCCTCTCCTGTGTTCACATCTTTTGCTTTTTAGCTATACATAATTTTTACAGGAGGAATTGAAGAAGTAGACACCTTTTTCATTTCCTTTTTGATTTTACAAATAAATCTTCAATAATAATACACTTATATACAACCCAACATTAGAAAACCTTAGTTTTGTATACATCGCCAACCTAAAACAAATTGTGAAAAAAAATGAAAATAAAATGAATTGTGGCTTTTGCAAATGGCAACAAAATAGGGTTCATGATTATTATTTCTGCTATAAGCAGAAATAGTTGATTAGAGTATGAACTCTCCCATGCAGCATTTAGGGGACAGACTGACCATACAGAGAGATATTTGTTGCTGTTGCTTGGCCTAAGTAACAGATATATCTTTTTTTTTTTTTTTTTGTGGTGCCAGGGATCGAACTCAGGGCCTTGTGCTTGCAAGGCAAGCACTCTAATCACTGAGCTAAATCCCCAGCCCCGATATATCATTTTAAATTCTTTTAAAGTTTTATAATTCTTAAGATTAGATACTAGAAAATTATACACTAGACCATAGAATGTGAATATAATAAAAATCTAAAATTGCTTTAGGCAAAATGCGGTAACATAATAAAAAGTAATAAATCTCTCGAAAGCTTAAATTAATGAGAAAACTCAGAATTTAATGTACTAAAATAATTATGCACATGCATGTTAGTATAATTAGTTCAAATTATAAAAGTTCATTTTAATTTTGACATCTTGGTTAGCTTTGGATGCTCTATCAAAGTATGATACACTGTGTGTCTTAAGCAACACACATGCTATACTGTGTGTCTTAAGTTTTGGAGGCCAGAGCACTCAGCATTAACTTACAGACAGACCCAGTGTCTGGGACCATCTTCTTCCTGACTTGCAGATACATGCCTTCTTATTGTGTGCTCAGGTGGTAGGAGAAGAGGCTCTTTCCAGGTTGGGGGTGGAGCTCAGTGGTAAATTAGTTATCCAGCATGAACAAGGCCCTAGGTTTGATTTCCACACTGGAATAAATGCAGCACAGCGCAACACAACACAACACAAAATATGATCTCTTTCTATTGGAGAACTAATCCCATCACAGGAGCTCTATTCTTTTGACCTATTTCCCTCCCTATAGCCTCCCTAGACTTTGCTGACATGGCTGTCCCCTTGTAGCTGTCCACTGCCAACTGTGAACAACCCCACTGTGGTCTCTGACATTGCTGACCCTTGGACAGTGTCCAGCTGTTTGCAGACAAAGTTCCAAAGACAGCAGAAAACTTTCATTCTCTGAACACTGGAGAGAAAAAGTTTGGTTAAAAGGGATCCTGTTTTCTCAGAATTATTCCAGGATTTGTGTGCCAGGGTGCTGACTTCTCAGGCCACAAGGGCGCTGGCCGCAAGCCCACGTACAGGGAGAAGTTCGATGATGAGAACTTCATCCTGATGCATACAGCGCCCGACATCTTGTCCATGGCGAATGTTGGACCAAACACAAAGGGCTCCCGGTCTTTCATCTGCACTGTCCAGACTGAGTGGTTGGATGGCAAACACATGGTCTTCGGAAGGGTGAAAGAGGGCACGAATATCACGGAAGCTGCGGAGAGGTGTGGGCACAGGGATGACAAGAGCAGCGAGAAGACCACTACTATGGATAGTGGACATATCTAGTGTGTTTAACTTACGTGTATCTTGCCACCAGACTCCCTTCTGTAGCTCAGGAGCGTGCCATCTGCCCCATCTGCTCACAATAACCTGTAGTTTTTGTGGTCTCACTGCAGTTCTTTGGATTCTATATTTTCCTTACACCCCTCCAAGTCTAGAGTTACGTTCATTGCAGAGTTTTTTTATTATGATTAATAACTAAATAACAACAAAAAAGCTTCTATCATATTGAAAGTTAGGATTTTGACCTGTACATTTGAGAAGGAGATGCAGTAGTTTCCACAGCGTATGTATTTACTTTTTGTGGTACTGGGGCTCAGGCCTAGTTACATCCCCATCTCCCTTTTTATCTTTTATTTTGAGACAGAGTTTCACTGAGTTGCCGAGGCAGGACTTGAGTTTAAGATCCTCCTGTCTCAGCCTATCCAAGTTCTGTGATTACAGACATTGTGCCCAGTTCCACATGTGGTAATATTTTATGCAACTTATTCACACAATGTATCTATTTTTGTAATACATCTAAAATTATAGTACCACATATAATGTTATAGATCTGTAATTTAGAAAAAAATAGCATGGAGGAAATGTGGCTACTTTGAAAAAATACCAAAATCAGGTCAGGGCTGAGGATTTAGCTCAGTGGTTAGAGTGCTTGTCTAGCAAGCACAAGGCCTAAGTTCGATTCCTGGCACCAAAAAGAAAAAAAAAAAGAAAAGAAAAAAATCAGGTCAATATTTATCAATATTGTTCAGAATACACCCTTATTTTTTGTTCTTTAAAGCAGAAATATTGGTGCTTTTTGATGTTTTCGATGTTCTTCAGTGGAATTCCAGGAACTTGTGTCCAAGTCAATTTCTAATTTTCTAGGTTTTACCCAAGTACCATAGCAATTATCTTACAGGAGACTGGAAAGAAGGTAGGTTTTCCTTCCCCTTAATCCCATACATGCCCAGAGAGAAAGATAGGAAAAGAGGGATTATCTGGACATGATGAGTAAGAATTTTTTTTCTGTATTTTGCTGCAGTTCTTCAGACTCATCCCTTGGCTGCCCCCAGAACAACTTTGACTGGATTTGGCCAGCTCGGTATCTTCTCTCGAGCTCATTTTCATTCTCAGGACCTCTACATGCAGCACAGAGACATGTGGGCCTCAACGAGGTCTTTTTCTTCCCATCTAGAGCACAGAGAAGGAGAAGCAAAACTCCTACAAGCCTCTCTGGAGCTGTTGACTTATTCGCCCTGGAAACTTGGATTTGTGTCTGCCAGAGACATGCGCAAGGGCTCTGACTTCTTCAAAGGTGATATGTGTAACTGTATGCTTAGTGGTGTCCCACGGAGCAGACATTAAAAGACATGTTATAAGACTTTTGAAAGGAAGTTCAGAGATTAAGCAGGAGCATTAAGATCTAAGTGAACAAGGACACTTTTTAGACTGGCACAAACTCTGTATAGAAGCTGAAAAAACTGAGGAGATACTAGGAATTATATCCTAGATATTTACTGGAGAAGGAAGTAAATTTTAATATGTATTAAAATGAGAGGAAATGGCCTTAGCAAGCAGAAAGAAAGACAAATTACGTGCATTAAAAGAATAAACATTTTAAAATAATATTTTTGTTTGGTAATAGAAGAATAGAATTCAGAATCATAGTTTTTGTTGCTGTGGCTTTTGTTTTGAGTCAGCAACACAACATGTGCAAATCTCCCAGTGTCTCTCTGTTTGTGTCTCCCTCAGTCTGTCTGTCTCCTCCTCATATCCCTGCTCTCGCTGCCACATCACCTGTGACGTGACTCTTCTCAGGCCCTCTGTCATTACACTAGGCCCCCCGGTTCATCTAGATTGTCTCCTCACTCAAAAATTTTAATTGTATGTGTGAAGTCTCATTTGACAAGTAAAATGCTACTCACTGCTTCTGGAAATGAGGACATTTATGTATCTGCAGAGTGGCACATTATTCGGTTTACAACACAGAATAAAAATGGTTTTTGCAAGCATTACTTTTTCAGTAACATCTTTTATGTAGAAACATAGATCATTTGTTTTTAGGGCACTTGCCAATAAATTCTTATACATATTTACTTACGTATTAGTTTGAACTGTACAACATCTTAAATGAAGAACTGGGTTGGGCAGTCCATAAAATCCTGATAGGTCCATGGAAGGTTGTTGGGCCAGTAACCAAGATACTGAAGTTCAATCTGTGCCTTCACCACAACTTGACTGTAAAAGAGTATTTGTCCAAATTACGAAGATATGTCATGAAAATCTTAGCTATATATGAAGATATGTATGAAAATCTTATTAATATATCTCAAATATTAATTTTTACTAATTGCTTACATTTTACAATTTCTTTCAACCGAAATTTTAATGAGCAAGAGGAACTTCAGGAGCTTGAATTCTTGATTCCTCTTTCTTTCTTTTACTCCTTTTTTAACACACCATGATATGGAGGTTTTACAGTGTGAAGAGATAGTCAAAAGTAACAGTAGAAGTAGATAGAAGGAAGATCTTTACATTTGATGGTGAGGTCTTCAATAAGCTACATCTCTTCAGTTTATCCAATAGAAAAATTTAAAGGGAAGACTTTCCACCACTTTGTCTAAGAAAAAAAAAAAAAACAACATACTTCTGTTATATTGTTTTTGGTGGTGGGAAATTGCAAACCATTTATGACATGGATGAAAATAATAACCCCGAGGTCTACGTAACAGATGATTTATGAAAAAAAACACAGCATGCCATTTGAAGTGGATTCCTAAGGGGTTTGAGGAAGTGATTTAGAGAGCTCTGCAGAGGGAATTATGGTCACTTACTGCTGCTTCAGGAACAGTGAAAATAAGAAGCCATTAATCTAGAGTTGATAGATTTACCATTAGAGAACTTTGAGAGTTTTCTAAATCAAGATAAGATAAAAAAAAAGAGTCTTTAGGACAGGAAATGGAATCCTAAACTCAGTCAAAATTAGCCATCAAATTAAAAAATTGGACATCAAATTAAAAAAAAATTTGAATATGAAATTTTTATCCATGTCTATACATATGTGTATAAGTACCTTTGTTGAACCATTACAGAGAGTGATTAGAAATATATAGCACAGACCAAATGCATGTAAGTATTACGCAAAAATATCATTCCAGCTTGTGTTCTCTGGGAAGCAGATGGTGAGATGGAGTTCAATGTGCAAGACGTTTATTAGGACGTGTTCCTAGAGTCAGTATCTATGGAAGGGAGGGAATCAGGACTAGGTAGAAATAGTAGTCAAGATGCAGAATAAGCCTGATACTAGCCTTTGTGCCTAATACGGCCCAGCCAGAGCTGACCCATCTTGGATGGAAAGGGCAAGTCTTTTTACCCCTCCCAAATCAGTCACTGGATGTGGGCCACCCTCCAAGGGGTGTAGCTGTCTACACCGAGACAATCCTTGCAAGTGCGAGCAGCTGGAGGCTGTCTGCCAGTAGCATTTCTAGCAGCTGAAACTAGACATTTTTCACTGGGGGTATGTGGAAAGCAGATGTCCAGGTTTACCACTCATAGCTTACTATGAATTTAAGTATCAACAAATAAAAAATACAAACTACGCTTCTATGATCATTAGCTTATTCACTTCCAGTTTTAGTTTTCTCATGCTTAAGAATAGTCATTACTATATGAGACTACTAAAAATTAATGCATGAAAAAATGCTTTGAATACTCACAGTAATATAGTGCCCAATGTATGAATGTCAATGATCATAAAATACTAATACATTGCTAGTATCACTGTAATGATGGTTCTTCTGTAGACTTAGCTTTCCTGACTGTTGGAATATTAAACAACAACAACAGCAACAACAATAAACATTTCTTTTATGATTAATTTTAAACCAGGAAAAAAAAAACCTTGAAAACTGCAAGCTTAAACATCAATATTCTTTGAAAACTTGTTTTTTCATTGCGTTTTTAAAATCCCCCCTAGAATAAATGGTAATTTAAAAATTATTTTGTCTTAATCTAAAGCCTCTGAAAGTTAAATGCAGTTTTAAGAATGTGATTTTAGCAGTTGGGGATTTAGCTCAGTGGTAGAGCGCTTGCCTAGCAAGCGCAAGACCCTGAGTTTGATCCCAGCACCCTTCCAAAAAAGCAAAAGAATGTGATTTTAAGGTTTCAAATTATAAAGCCAGAAAACTTTATGAAGGTAATCCAACTAATCTAGAAATACAAATTCGATATTAAATCCTTAAGTCCTAACATGTATCAAATTCTATGTGTTTGCCAACTAGTTTGGCAGAAGTAGGATGAGTTTGTTTTGTTTCAAAATAACTGTGAAAGTTAAAGAATGTGTCTGATTTTCTTTTCCTCAAACTAATTTATATGTAATATTTGTTTTTTGATGAATTGACTTAAAGGTTCCTATTTCAGGGCTTCTTTGTAGGTAGGAATCTTGACTTTGTAGATTAAACCTTCATGGCAGCGCAGCACGCAGCAACCGGGCGAACTCCCTCGCTACACTTTACTTCTTTTTTTTTTTTTATTTTAAACCAAGAACATGTATTGGTACATTTTACATATAATGGTTACATTCATCACATTTATTTTGTAAATTAAACCTCTCAAATTTAAAGACCCAATCCAAAAATGGGCAACTGAAATGAATAAACATTTCTCAGACGAAGAAATAAAAATGGCAAATAAATATATGAAGAAATGCTCAACATCACTAGTCATTCGAGAGATGCAAATCAAAACAACGTTAAGATTCCACCTCACTCCAGAAAGAACCGCATATATGGAAAAATCAACCAATAACAAA
>PVJO010030031.1:0-16218 GCA_004026905.1 Hystrix cristata
CGTGAACGAGGGGTCTGCGGGAGAAGCTGGGTGAAAAGGAGCCATGGCTGCTGCTAGAGATGAGGCTTGAGCAATGCAGGGTGTGCTGGTTGTGTGAGGAGCAGGGCTGGAGGATGTGATGGGAGTTTGGGGGTGAAGCGTGGCCGCTGGGCCTAATGAATCCGTGATTGTACAGCTTTAGCAGGTGGGAAAGTGAAAGGGGATGGAGGCGGCTTAAAGTGGCCTCTAGTAGCCAAGGACAGTAGGGATTGGATTCCTTCAGAGACCCTGTCTCAAAAAAAAAAAAAAAAACCATCTTACCTTTGCCAGCCTCCCTTTGTATAATGTGAAATCTGGGAATTTGGAAGAAAAACCAGGTAGGATAAATGCTATATGTCAAGGGAAGTCCTGCAGAAGACGAAGCAAAAGGAACTGGTTGAGGACGTGTAGAATTTGGGGCTGGGGAGGGGCGTTTGAGCAGGCGCCAGGCTTAGAGAAGAAAGAGCCTCCCTGGAGGGTGAAGGCCAGCCTGAGGCATGGAAAACCCCTAGTAGCACCCACACTGGGGAGGAAGAGGAAGAAGAGTAGACTCAGGAAATGAACAGGGTAAAGATGAAAACAATGCCCATCTCACAGGAAATGAGACCGGAACAAAAAAAATTGTTTTTCAACAGCTTTGAACCTGGGCGTGGTAGCTCAGGCACGTAATCCCAGCATTCTAGGAGACTGAGACAGGAAGACTGATTGCAAGTTCAACCCAGTTTGGGCATCTTACCGAAGGCAGAGAGCCTTCCCTCTTCCCTCTGCTAGCCAGACAAACCAACCTCCATCTGTACCAGGCTGATCCCTAACCCTGAGCCCTGCAGCCCATGCCCTCCTGTTTTCTCAGATTTTGGCGCTGTGCTGATCATGCTCCAGAATTGCTCGTCTTCTTTTCTGGATCATTGTCACTAGGTAGACAAGCTCTAGAATCACTCATCATACATCTATGAATGAAATCGATTGTTAGGGTTTCTATGTAGCTGTCTCCAAGGCCTCGTGCACTCACAGGTGGGACTTTTGAGAAATGATGGATCATGGGGTATGATACTAAGTAGATTCCTCACTGATGAGTTCATAGTTCACATGTTGGAGGAGGGGCCTGAGCAGAAGAGGCGGTCACTGGGGGTGCAGCCTGAGGCCTTTATCTCAGCTCCCCCTTTCTCTGTTTCTCCATGGCCAGCCCTGAGCAGCCCTCCTCAGCTGGCTTCTGCCACATGCTTCTACTGTGCCTCTGCTGCGTGGCCTGCCTTGGAGCCAGCCGACGGACACCTGAGCCAAAATAAACTCATGTGAGTGGGTGTTAGGTGTTGTGTCTCAGTGATGAGGCATGTGACTACGACAGCCGCTTCTTCGACGCCCTCCCCTGCACCCATCCTCAACGTCAGTGTGCCTGGGGCTCAGACTGGGGCTCTCACTGTGTGGGAGCAGGAGTCTCCCCTGAACTCTGCTGAACTTCAGGCCCAAAAGTTCATCGGCACGCTTGCCTCCGCCACCACTCTCTTAATATACTACAGTTTCCTCATCACCCACACGCCCCTCAGAATCTGTCATCTACACACAGGCTGCCTCAGCTTTGCCAATGATGTCATTCACTTAGGAACCTAGAAGTACTCTGGCTTCACCCTCTTTCTCCCCCAGCGTCCGCACAGTCAGCCCCATCACTTCCACCTCCAGATGCACACCATGAATCTCACTGCCTCCACTGAGCTCAGACCTCCTTCCCTGAGGTCCCTGAGCTTCCTGCTTCCACAATTTGCCCTTCCCCGACTAGTACTGTTCTCTTCTGATACTCTTTTTGTTTTGGTATCAGGATGATGCTGGACTCATAGAGTGAATTGGGAAGTATTCGTCTCTGTGACAGTGTTACGGCTGTGTCTAGATGTGCCCCCAGAGCCTCACATGGTCGTAGGTGGGGCTTTCCAGAGGCGGCTGGCTCTAGAGTGTGCGATGCTGAGATTGTATGATGCGGGGATCAAGGGCGTGTGCTTACCAAATCAGTCTACTGATTGGTTTGGCCTAGTTCTCAGATGGTTGAACTGTTGTCTTCTCAAACTCCTGCTCCATTTTTGAGTTAGTGCTGAACTTCAAGAAGACCCCAGATATCTGTTGGTTAGTAAGAACTTCTCTAGCCCTTATCCACCCTGGGATCCTCCTCCCCGCACTCTGTGTTCTCCAGACCCCGCTTCCTTACACCATCCAGCTTACAATAAGCTCATAAATTAGTAACTAATGACTCCTTGAGAGAGCTCCTGGCCAGACATGATTAAGATAACATAATATAGGGTTAAAAAAAACTTATTTGTAAATAACACAAACTCCTCACTTTTTGTAACAATCAGAAGGATTCTTTTATGACATGTAACCATGCCCTTTTCCTATACAAAGCACTCTTTTCTTACAGACCAGGGTCGAGAGGTATTGACGCGCTACCAAACTCTCGGCCACCAGCTAATAAATGGACCCTAATTGGCTTATATTCAGTGTGGCGTCTCTTTTCACACCTGAGTGGAAGGAGTGCTGGGCATCCTCAGGGCCGCTGGGACTCCCACTTCGGTTCTGGGTGTGGGTGATGGGAGGCCTCCCTGGGTGTGGGGCTCCCACCCTAAGGGTGTGTAGCCTGGATAGAATATCAGGGCAGAAAGGGGACTGCTGTGATCACTTGGTGCTTCTTCGCCACTTTGCTGCCTTGCTGCCTTCTGCCTGCCGTGAACTGTTCCCCTCTCCACGCCGGCCTGCCTTGGAGCCGCAGACAGAAACCTCTACAGACTCTGAGCTACAGTAAGTCTTGCCTGGTATTCGGCAAGGGCTGCTTCGTGATCACAGACAGTCTTCATCTGGTTGAATCCTCACATGGAGGAGGGGTCGGAAAAAGGAAGTAGGCTCGGTCACCCCAGGGCACTAATCCCATTCTGAGGACTCCATGCCCATGACCTACTTAACACCCAGGAGCCCACCTGCTAATGCTGCTCTGCTGGGGGTAGCGACCCACGATACTAATCTGAGGGACACATAAGCATGGAGCCCTTCACACCAGTTCTGTCAGTCTTTTTAAAGAATGAATCTTTCTTTTGTCAGTTTTCTCTGTTGTTTTTCTAATCTTTATCTCATTGATCTCCACTTGTACCTTCATTATGTACTTCCTTTGTTAATTGTAGATTCTTTTGCTGGGCATGGTGGTGCACACCTGTAATCCCAGCAATCAGGAGGCTGAGGCAGGAGGATCACTGTGACACGTCTAGAGTGGGGTCTGGGGTCCGAGTACCCCCAACATACTCCTGCCTGCGAACTGTCTCTCGCTCTCCATTTTAGAAAAAAGAAGAGGAGGCAAGTGAGACCAAAGTGGAAGTAGAAGAGAGTTTTATTGTCAGAGCAAAGTGAAAACCTCCTCCAACAGGAAGGTGGGGGTGTCCAGAGTGGGGCCTGACACCACGCCTCCCACTTGATTGGTTGCTACTCTTGTTGTCAGGGTCGAGGTAAAATGGGTCAGGAAGCTCTAGCGGGGTGAGAGGCTTTCCTGTTTCTCTCTCTCTTCGGTGTGGAAAAGGGGAACATAGGACCCCCTATCTGACAACCGGAGGCGGTGGGGACTTGCTAGCGTCACTTCAGGCAAAGGGTTAGAGGAGTTAGAGGAAGTTAACTACCGTGTGCTGTGCCCTGTGGTGAGCAGTTCAAATGCAAGCTGTCAGTTTTCTGGCTGCTCGCTAAAATGTAGATGGTGGTGGGGAGACACTAGTAGTAGAAGCCCGGCTCTGTCTGTCTCTTCATGTCAATCCCACTGTCCCTAAAACTGCGAGTTCGAGGCCAGCCTGGCTATATAGGGAGACCCTGTCTCAAAAAGAAAACAAAAACAAAAAACCTTCAGATTCTCTTCAGTCTTCTTCTTAGAGTTTCTTAAAGTGCAAAGTGATTTGATATCTTCCTTTTTTGCTTTATGAAGGTGTTTATATTTCCTTTTTTTAAAATTTTGTGCCAGGGATCAAACTCAGGGCCTTGTGCTCACTAGGCAAGCACTCTAACTGCTGAGCTAAATCCCCAGCCCTTATCTGTCGGGAGCCAAGAGGCAAGCCACTTCAGCAAAGTCCAGCATAGTTTGTGACTTCCGCAATTCCCAGAGCCCGCGCGCGCCAAAGAGCCCGCGCGCGCCATTCCCCGAGCCCGCGCGCGCCAATAGTAAAACCCATCCCACCTCTCCACAGTTCATATCTCGCCACCAGCATAGAGCCAATCAGCTCTCGACAAATACCTCGCCTCATCTGACCCTGCCCCTGCCTGCCTTAACTGTATATAACCGACTGGAACAATAAAAATTTTTGAGGCTTGATCAGAATCCTGTCTTGCCTCCATTCTTCGCGCTCCTTGTCCCTTTTCATTCTTCTAGGTGGTCTCCTCGATTCCCCGCTGTTGTCCCGCGGGTCGGGACACTTATCAAGGTGTTTTAGCTGTGAGTTTTCCTCTCTGAAACAAGGGTCAATCAGTGAGTCGTTGGCATGGGTGCCACAGAGTATAGTCTTGCAGATATCATCCTACTATAAGTGTATGTAATGGGTGATCACTTGGAAAAGGGAAATCTAGACACCATCTTATTCCAGAAACAGGAAAAAACTAGAAGCTAAACAGTAACACTTTCAGAAGAAAATGTAAAGACATCTTTAAAAATTCTTAGCACACAAAAAAACCCACTAACCTTTGAAGAAGCAATTGATAATCTGGACATCACTGAGGTTTTAAGATTCCTGTTCTAAAATACTGCTAACATCATAAAAAATGCAAGACATAAATTGGAAAAAAAATTTGCAACAAATACATATAACCAAGGTATTCCAGAATATATACAGAACGTTTACGGCTAATACTAAGACAAGGGATCTGATCTGAAATGGCCAAAGGACTTGTCCAGACGAGATACATTAATTTCCAAATAAGCACACAGCAACATGACCCACGTCATTAGTGATAGAATAAGCAGTTAGCCAGATACGATTTGGAGCCAGAGAGAAAAAATCAATCGGGCAGATGAGCTGAGTGGGTTTGCAGTCTCACAATGTTCTTAGAAAACAACATTCTGGAGCCCCATCGGCCAAACTGAAGGAGCCCGGAGTCAGCTCAGCGCATGCGCAACTCGGGGACTCCAGTCTGCCTGGCACAGAAACGTTGCGTTAACGCACATTTACGTTCTGCCTTGGTCCCTGCCTTGGCAGAGGACAACCACCATCC
This sequence comes from Hystrix cristata, assembly GCA_004026905.1. Classification (NCBI taxonomy): domain Eukaryota; kingdom Metazoa; phylum Chordata; class Mammalia; order Rodentia; family Hystricidae; genus Hystrix; species Hystrix cristata. The sequence goes on from PVJO010030031.1 coordinate 5,236, forward strand.
TCATTCCCTCAGGACCAAACGAGATGAAAAACTCCCCCTCCCTTCCGCTTCCCCTCTCAGGCTGCCTCCGAGGCGCTGGCCCGCTTAGAAGGCCCAGGAGGCGGCCTCTAAGAACCGGGTGCCCTCGGAGGAGGGCCGGCTGGGCGGCGGCCGGCCTGGGCTGCTCTGCTTCTCTCCGCTGGGGAAGGGATCCTGCTCCAGAGGGAATTAGTCGTTCGTGTACAGCAGTTGATGTGAAAATGTTACAATGAAAAAGAAACGACCCGCCTTCCACTGGTAACACACAGGCGTTTCCTTCTGCTCTGATTCTCCCCGGTTATTATCTTTGTGGAACTGGCCACTTTATGGTCACGGCTCGGCTCTAATTCTCCCCACCAGAAGACCTGATCTGTTTGACCCCGCTGGGAAGTAATTTCCTGGGAGACTTTAGTGCTCTCTTCTTTTGCCAGCAATTTTGTTTTCAGAACTGGTTTTAACTTTAACTTCCTCTCTTCCAATCCTGTGCTGCTCCCCCATCTGCGTCCTGTATCCCTATGAGAGAGTAAGTTTTCTGGGAGACTTTGTCTAGTTCTCTGCTTGCTTCCAGCACCTAAAATAGTGTGGCAGAGTAGATACGACATAGGCGCGCAAGGAGGTAACCTCTAATATTGGAGGGGGTTTTTCCAGGTTCTTTATTCACGCAGGCAATGAATTTTTTTTTCCTTTTTTTTTCTTTTTCTCAAGCTGAGCATCGAACTCGGCGCCTAGTGCTTGGGAGGCAAGCACTCTAGCCACGGAGAGAAGTCCCCAACTGGCAATGAATTGCAGGAGCGAATTTTAGGTCATTAGAGGTCATTACTTAAATAATTAACAAAAGGGAGACTGTTTTTGCCAGGTGAATGAAATAACCGGCTGGCTGCTGCCGCAGTGAGTGATCTGAAAAGGAGCGGGAGGCTAGGGAGCTAAAGACAGAGCGTGGGTTAGGGAGCAGGGGGCAAAGGGGGTTAGGAGAGCAACAGAGCCAGCTCAGGGTGCCATTCACGTTTATCTGGATTCTGTTCTGGTGAGAGTTTCTGGATCAGTGAGAAGAGGGGTAACTGGAATCTCGCCCCCCAGGCTGAGGTCAGGTCAAGGCCACTCCCCCTAGGTCTTGTGCATCTTCCCAGCCAGGTCAAGCCACACCCTAGTCCTACCTCAGGTACACCCAGTTCTTCAAGGAAAAATGAGAGTACAATTAGAAACAATGGCTCTGACCCAGGTGTGGTGGTACAGGCCTGTAATTCCAGCACTTAGGAGGCTGAGGCAGGAGGATTGCCGCAAGTTCAGGACCAGCCTGGGCTACATAGTGAGTCCCTGCCTCAAAAAACCTGGAGCTGAGGAAGTCACTCCCATCCACTTAATTCTAAACAGCACCCTAAGGCCGTTCCTTCTTCCACTGTCCTGAGAGGTGTAGAAAATAAAAACCCAGAAGATCTCTGGTACTCTAGGATGGAGCACTTGTGTGTTGAATCTAGCCTGACCTTTGGTCACCTTCACCCTACTCTCATTCATTAAGGGTTCATAAATAGGTACTGCATGTAATTAAGGTCAGAGTGCATTCTGGGACAAGCATGCTGTTGCGAGCCCCTAAACTGACACAGCGCCCTGGCAGTCATTCCCTTCAGTCACACCTGGAGATTCAGGGGCAGCACCTGGCTGAGGTGCATAGCCCTAAATTCCAAAAGCCTGATTTACTGGCCACAGCTGTTTCTGTGCGCTCTGACTGTTGTATATTCTGATCACCAAACATTTCTAAATAGGCCTAGTCAAAAACACTGAGGGCTGAAAAGTTAAATGCCCCATGGGAAACAACCAACTCTGAGCTCCCAGGACCTTCCCAAGGCCACAGTGTTCCAGCTCCTCCGGCCCTGGACACTCCCCAAGGCCCACAGTCTCAAGATAAGGAACAAGGAGTCTGCAGAAAGCTTCTGGGCCGGTCCATTCTCACACCCCTTCTCACCAGCCCCTAACCTCCTTTCTTCTGGGAGCTTCTCCTTTGTCCCTGAGAAGTCTCCCCCCGGCTGGGTTTGGTCTGTAAGTAAAGCCTGCTTGTTGCTATTCCAAGGTCACGTCTCATTCTTTTGCTGGTTCAAATTATTAACCATGACAGTGTGCAGTGCTTTTACTTTTCTATCATCCCGCCATCATTTTTCTGTTTATGCCTTATCTTTTGTTGGCACAGATTTACCCCGAACCCGACTTCAATAAATGTAGTTGCTTGCCACTTGCGACCTGGCCTATGCTTGCAATTCATTGCTTACTGTACCCGAGAGCCTGGACTACACCTGCCCATGCCAGGGTAACATTTTTCAGTGAGAGCCAGCCAGGAGAAATATGAATGGACACCAGGACATATTGACATACGTTAGCAGGCCTCACCAGCCTGTAGCCAGCAGCCAAAAGAAGCCAATCAGAAAAGAAAGATCAATCCCGGCTAATTCAGGGAGACACTTTCTGGCTTCCCCTTTGCTGGCTGCACAGCCAGGCCGTGGGTGCTGCAGCTTCCACAGGGGAACCGGAGAGACCACGCTGGGAATGCAACGCTTTGTCCCAACAAGATCCCCCAGAGCTTCTTCCCGTGGTCCTTTGCTGCCTGCCCTTGCTTCTCAGCACGCAGTGCAGTGAGCTGCATGCCTTGCACTGTGTAGACCGGGCAGTGGCTGGCTTAGTGCCAGGCTACTGTGAGTCACACTGAGTGCTTGTCAGGGTTACTATTGCCCTTCCCTCCCTCTTGGGAAGATCTAGGTCCCTCCTTGTCCCTGTGCACCCCCTGCCCCCCGCCAGGCTTTTGTCTATTGGAGTATTCAAAGTATTTATTTGGTTTTTGGCACTGAGAAACTCAGAGAGAAAGAGTTAAGAAGTACAGCATTTCCTGGCATGGGACAAAAAGAAAAATACATGCTCATTATAAAAGAGGCAGTTGTCACACAAAACAGGCAGCAAAAAGTGGTGGCCACCGTCAGTTCTACTGGGCCCTGGGTTACTTCTCTAAATGCTACTTTTTTCCCTCTGATTTTACTCAATTTTGCTTTTGTTGTGATAACTGTGGCTTCGAGTTTATGCTCCTGTATAAAAGGATGTGTAATCTGCGTTGCTGACTGAATTTACATCATGTCTGACTTTCATCTTGAGGTTTAGAACCAGATGTGTATTATTCGTGGCTTGAGCTGGTGCAGTGGTGGCGAGCCTGTGCCACGGTGCGGCACCCTCCCCAAATGCGAACTAAGTCTTCCCAGCCAAGGTTGACAAAGGATCCGCATGCGCAGATCGCATTAATTGTGCAAAAGCATGCCAAATGCAAACTTCTACCTCTCAATAAAAAGCTATTTGTATCATTGAAAGCTCTGTTATTGTGTTTTTCTCGTAAGACCAAAGATGTTAATGTATGGGTTGTTTTTTCTAAACTAAAACCTCAGTATTCAGGTTTAATTGCAGAGTTGACTTTTTGTGATAAGTAAGTGGGTTTGGGGTTTGAGTTTGGGCATTCAATCTCTAAAAGGTTGGCCATCACTGGTTTAGTGAGATGAGGTTTTTCTCGGGACAGGTCTTATTCCCTTTCTTAGACTGCTAGAAGGTGGGCCAAATGTGGAAGTGTCCATTTCTCAGCCAAAGGCGCTGAGAGCCACATCTGCAGGGAACCGTCAGGGTTGGCGTGTTCTGTTGAGCACGGTGATTGCTACTCCTCACAAACGGGATATTTATTAGGTGGTTTCAAAACTGGCTAAGAGGGATCCAGCCAGTAAGGCAAGCCAGTTCTGGACTCTGTATCTGGACTTTTCATGGACATAGGGAAGATTTTAAGACTCAAAAAAGAAAAATGATGCATCCCCAAACAAGGCTGGAGATAGCCAAGCACCACCCCTGGGAGGGCGTTTGGTTTTATCAGGGAGTACTTTGATAACAGCTGAAATTGGTTATAGATAACCTAGATGCCCTGCCAGGTCCCCCTATGGGAATTAACTCAGGGGAAAGCTCTATAAGCCTTCTGTGATCCAATCCCAAAGAATCGAGCCTTGCCAGGTCATGACCCTGGGCGGAAAGGCTCAGGAAGTGGCAGGAGGTGCCCTGTCAGGTCCACACGGATGGCTTGGAGACTAACTCAGGGATAGGCCTATTGGGATCCCACAACTCCTGTCCGCAAAACCCATTTTGGGGATACACCTCATCCATCCCACTTGCCTCCCCGTTTAAATGCCTTGTCGCAGGTGGTTTCAGTTGTGGATATTCAGGAGTATAAAGGAAAACTGAGGAGACTCTGGAGTCAAAGCTCTGATGAGAATCCAGTTGCTTTTCAGCTCCAGCTTGAAGAGGCACTCCATAAATACATTAATTTAGATTCTGAGTCTAGAGAAGGTCAGATTATCCTAAAGCAGTATTTTATTAGTCAGCTCCAGATATTAGGAAAAAGTTTCAGATACTCCAGTTGGATCCAAAAACAGAAATAAGTCAATTGGTCAATGTATTTGGTCTTTAATAATCATGATAAAGTAGAAGACAAACTAGAGTTGAATAAGAAAAAGAGGCAGCTAAAGCCATGCTCGCTCTATTTGATAAGGTTCAGGACAAAGGCCCACAGCACTAAGGGAAACCGAGGTAGTCCCCAGAGTGACAGAAGCAAGTCAGGGTGCTTCATGTGCGAGTGACCAGGCCTGGGGAGAGGAGTGGCCCGAGAAGCCATCTCGCCCTCGCTGGGCCTGTGGGATACAGACAAAGATCCTCGGCACTGGGAGAGGGGCCGCCCTCGTTCCCAGAGAAAGGTGAGGTCATCCGTCGCCAAGGTGGCCGGGAAGAAGGCCCGGACAGTAAGCCAGGTTGCCCGAGGCAGCCTGCGAGGCTCCTGAACAAGAATATTCCGGTTGACTTACAGGAGCCTCAAGGTGACTTTAGAAGTAGCAGGTAAACAAACATTTCTCTGCAATACTGGAGCAATTTACTTTGTTCTAGTTTCTTATTGGAGTGAGCTTTCGTCCCATCCTAAAGTTGTCTTGGGCCTTGAAGGAGTTCTCTTTAAAGCTTTTTTACCCCCGGCTCTGAACTTCCATTTGGAAGATTTCCTTTGCCAAGCTGCCTTTATGGTGACACCGAGTGTCCCACACCAGGAATTGGAGGAGACATACTCTTCCTACTTAGAGCCACTCTAATGTTCAAACCTCTGGCAATCCGTGTCCTAGCTGCTAGGGAGGCAACCAGCCTGACCCCACAAGCCCCATGTTTATGCCAGGAGTTGATCTTCAAGCCTGGTATGATGGGACCCCACAGAGTGCTCAAGGCCACGCTGGTAGTTACTCAGCTAAAGCGCCTGTCCTAGGTACTTCTCTCATCGCCGAGACAAAATACCCGACACCCAAAAGTTTTTAGTATATGTGCTGCTGAAGCACCCGACGCACAAAGTTAAAGGAAGAACATTTTATTTGGTTCACAGTTTGTAGAGGTTTCAGTCCATCGTTGGCTGGCTCCAAGTCAGGATGGCCTGGCAGAGGACAGTTGGTCCATGGCAAGGCAGGGCAGCAGAAGGCAGCAAGTGCTAAGTCCAAGAGACCTTGGGGGCTCCTTTCTAGCCCTTTTATATTCTATCCAGGCTGCCAGGTGTAGGGCCAGTGGCAAGCCAGTCAGTGGACTGATTTAGTAACCACCCACCCTTTATCCCAGCTTCGCACCACACATCAATCCCAGCATCACGCACTTTCCATCCAGCCCCTCTGAAAAGCCCACTTATGACCACATGAGATTTTGTGGGGACATCTAAACATAAGTCATAAGAAAACCTCCTTCTGTATCTTCACAGAAGGCAATATTACCATAAGAAAGATGCTAGACCATGATTAAAGCCCCCCCACTTTTGGTGCTGGAGATCAAACTCAGGGCCTTGTGCTTGCAAGGCAAGCACTCTGACTGCTGAGCTCAATCCCCAGCCCTAAAGCCCATTATTGACCCTTTTTACCAACAGTCAAGCCATTGTGAGACTGTTGCATAGTATAAGATTCCAGAGCTGTCAACGAGGCAGTGATACTTATTCACCCGTTATTAGCAGACCCATGTACTCTTTCGGCTCAGATCACACAGGGAAATGGGTAATGGGCCTTAGATTCTTGGAGCTTACAACCAGGCTTCTGTTGTGAGCACTACAGGACATCTGCGTGCCCACAGTGGATGCACCCTCTCTTCCTAACAATCAATGGTGATTTCCAATTTATGGTGGTGTGACAGGTTCATAAGCTCTCATACAAAACCCTTGGGACAGATTTTTAAAAGGTTGCTCTGTACATGCCCTACAAATATTGTAGTTAATTTAAAAAGTGTTAAAAATCATAGACAGGTGATGGATTACTGAAGATATTAAACAGGTAAAATTGGATAAATTAAGATGAAGAAAACAGTGAGAGACCCTTGCTTCCTGTCCATATACAAAATTAAGAATGTTTGGTAGGGACAGTCTGCCCTGATAAAGAGTCACCCAGCTGTTCTTGCTTGGTGAGTAACATAAAAACACATTCCAACTATCACACACAAACCCACTGTGCCACATCACTGGTTTATTTCAAGACTGACAGCTGATAGAACACAACTTCAGCACCCCAGACAGTTCCCAAATCAGCAGGGCGTGACAGCTGTTTGGGGATAACAGCAGCCCTCAAAGCCACGGAAACAATTCCTGCACGGATAGGCAGCTCATCCTAAAATTTGCTAACACTTATTCTTGGTCTCGGCAGTTCTCGTTGCTTCCTTGTTAAGGTGTTTATCTGTTCCAGAAATCCCTATTGATAACCTACACTGTTTAGGGCCCAGGTTAAGTATACCTGAGACCTCCAGATTCATTGGCAAAGGAGTTAGAACATAGTTTTTCAGGGGCCAGGAAGGTAAAATAAAGGAGTGTAGTAGACTGGTAGAGACCAAGTAAAATAGGAACAGGGGCCCTGTTCAAACGGGGAGGCCATATCTCATCTTTAGAACATTAGTGTGGTGTGATTGCGTGGGCCCAGTATTCCTGGATCTTATGTTTTTTGTTTTTTGTTTTTTTCTGGATCTTATGTTTTTAATAACAGCCAGAAGTCTTCATTTGTTTATAAAATCTCCTGATAATTTGTCTTAGTTACTTTTCTCTCGTTGCTGGGACAAAATACCTGACACCCAAAGTTAGGGGAAGAAAGGTTTATTTAGCCCACAGTTTGTAGAGGTTTCAGTCCACAATCAGCTGGGTCCGAGGCAGGGTGGCACGGCAGACAGGCAGAAGGCAGCAAGGTAAGCAAGGGATGCAAGCAAGCGGTGAGAACCAGCGTCTTCCTGTATTTTATATCTTATCCAGGCTACCTGTTTTTAGGGTGGGCAGTACTCCCACCCTTAATCCTAATACCCTTAATCTTAGCGTCACATCCTTGATCCCAGCAGAACCATGCCAAACTGATCAGTGGATTAATTTAGTAATCACACACTCTAGATCCAGCTATCTCTTATCACATGAGGCTTTGGGGGGACATCTAGACACAAACCATAACATAATTGTTGGCAGCCAGTTTAAATTTATTTTTAAAAACACAGTAGGCCTATAGATTCAATCTGGCCTGTGGACCGTAGGCCAGCATTGGAAAGACAGTTAACTTTTGTAGTACGGACTGTGTGTTAATGATAGATGTAAAACAGAAGGAGAATGAGGGAGAGGAGGAAGAGGAAAGAGAAGAATAAGAAGAGGAAGTTCTCCCTAAAATGAGGAGGAAGTAATGCCACATCATGGAGAATAGTAAGCTAGGAGGAGAAAAAAATAAAAGTAAGATATAATATCAGAGGGGTAACAGGGTCCCAGGTCACTTGCAGCCCCAGAGTTCATAATATAGACCTTGGCTTTCACTCAGTGTCAGATAAAAAGCCACTGGAAAGATTAAACAAAACATCGATACTATTTTTTTAAAGTCTCTGAAGAGATCAATGACACCACCACCACCACCACCAACAACAACAACAACAACAAACTTGTGAGAGCTGTTCCTGAGATTGAAAAGAGACAATGGTGGTCAGATCCCGGGTATTTGTTGAGCAGAATAGGACTTACTCCACATTAAAAATGCAAAAAGAAGAAAAGGCCTGCCTGTGCTGCATTATTAGACATTTATTGCATTAAAAACAGGAGCAGAGGAAGAATGTTATCGAGGATACTCCTTTCACTATTCTGTTGGAATTCATTTATATTTGGCAGTGTTCAGAGTAAAAAGTTAAAGAGAAAAGAAATATGAAAGTTTGTATTTCCTAAATTAAAAAAAAAAAAAGTTTGTATTTCCTGATGACAAAATCTCTAGCAATGAATCAGGGTGGATATCTGTAGACCTTCTTGTTAAAACACACAGGAGGAAAACCACAAAGCCTCTGGGCCTGGCTCCGGCCTCTAGCCTCTCCACAGGCCGCAGCAAGAGCCCAGGGCCTCAATTCCCCACCAACAGTCCCTGATGGCTTTTTCATGTTCTAGGTAGAGGTGCCATCTGATCGTGCTTCTGGTTGGCAGTCAGGGGCACCCGTAAGTACAGCAGAAGTACTTCAAATTGGCTTCCTGTCTGACTCTCCAGAACGCTGTCCACTCCATCCCTCTTGTGGGCGGCCTGCCCAGCCCCACAGGGCCAGGCGCAGGGCATGGCCAGGTGCAGGGCACGGCCAGGTGGCCACTGCTTGGTCCTCTCCACATCCTGTTCCCCGATGCTGCAGCTCTTTGAAGTTGACTTTTGCCTTTGCATCTCTCTTAAAATTGTTGCCTTTATTTTGGTGGGGGGGTCCTGGGGCTTGAACTCAGGGCCTCATGCTTGCTAGGCAAGCACTCTACCACTTGAGCTAAATCCTCAACCCCTGCCTTTATATTTTAAACTGAAAATGACTTTTCATGTTAAAACAGGTTTCAAAACAGGATAGCTTTGGGTCGCTCTATATAACTGTGATTTAAGTTTTCCCTAACACCAAGGGGCCAAGTTCATCCTGTATACTCCATAATGTCAAACATAGTAACATATTAAAAAGGTTGTTAGCGCCCATTTTAGATTAAAATTTAAAGTAAATAGAAAGGGGCTCGGAAAATATATACGTAATCTGTGTGAATCTGTGTGGTTTAAACACAAAGGAAGCTCAACAGCTCACAATCAAACATAGAAGCCAACAGATGGGACAGTTAAAAGGAAATAGATGTTTATAACTGTGATAAAGTGAAACAGTTTTAAAATAAATCAACACACAGGCTTCATGAGCAAAATAATTGCTGGAACAAATAATAATGGCACAATAGTAAAAGCTAAAAAGTCTAAAGCTGCAGGGTCTGAAGTCATATCCTACAGGAGTATTTCGCTTTCAAATGCTCCCTACTCGTCGAGTAGCTATCTATCATCTCCCTTTCCCCTTTTTCACCACTTTTAAATAAATTGTTTTCTAAATAAAATGTCTTCTCTTAATTTAAACTCGGTTTCTTTGGTTTTTTTTTTTTTTTTTTTTTTTTTTTTTTGTGGTGCCAGGGATTGAACTCAGGCCCTTGTGCTTACAAGGCAAGCACTCTAATCACTGAGCTAAATCCCCAGCCCCTCACTGAGCTAAATCCCCAGCCCCTAAACTCGGTTTCTTTAATTCTTTACTGTAGCTGGGTTTACGATCGCTGGGAAGTATATTTTCCAGCAGGACAGCAGGTCACAGCCCACCTCCGGATGTAACATTTTGGTGCGTCGGCCGGGAACTTAACAGGAGAAGACATTTGAGTACCGTAAGTGACCAGTCCCAGGATCGTTGGCCACAGATTAGCTGGAACCAGCACTCTAGACTGGCCCTCACTGAGGGTGGGGAACAGGAAGGCGGGAACCCTAGCTTTCAAGAAAAAGAGGAAAAGTACTTGTTTTCAGTTTCCACTGCAACTCGTCTTGGTGGCTTCCCTCGCTTGGGACTGCAACTGGAAAGTAATGTTAGATTGCTCCATACTGGTCTTTTGATAGTAACCAGATTGTGACCTTGTAAAATGCTATGTAATGGTTTTTATTGTATATGTTTTTTGACAGCTCAGGTGTTTATCTGCCTCTTGTGGAATTCAAATACACAGTGGTCACTCTGCCAGCTAGTTAAGTGCTTTTAGAGCAGCTGCCACTCTCTCAAAGCAGAGGACAGGTTTCACTGGGACAGTCTGGCCTGATCCCCCCTCTACATGCGTGGAGGGGAATGTCGAGCCTGCATTGCCTCAGTTTCCTTTCTGGTTTGATCCTCTGCTGGTGGGGAGTCAACTTAGCTCTTGAGATTCCCCGCTCCCACCTTCCCAGGCTGTGAGCTATGACTCATGAGCGGGCTGCTCATTAACCTACCATGAGTGTGAGAGGAGACAACCCTTCTTTTGCTGGTCTCTTATTTCAACCTTCTCCTGTTGCTTTGTGCTTTCCCTTTTTTTAGAGGCATGTTTCTGCTAAAGATTAGAGAGGGAGGAAACCTAAAAGTTTTTAGGTTAGCCTTTCTCCTTTACAACTGAAGTTATATCCTATAGTGGTTCTACTCATGTTAAGCCCTTTAATGATTTTACTCACATTTCTCTACCAAAAAAAGCAAAACAAAACAAAACAAAAACAAAACCCAAAAAACCAAGTCTTCTGTCAGTCATTATTAGCCAAAAGAATTTAATAAATATAAATGTATTATTACAAGTATCATAAGAAAATGTGCTAAAAAGATCATCAGAGTTGTTACTGATGATGCTGTGGTCCCCATACCGAGGTATCCAATAGAGGTCACTGTGAGAAAGCTGGTGTGTATGTGTGTGTGTGTGTGTGTGTGTGTGTGTGTCTTCATTTAATGAGGGGTCTATCCTGTTTGGCTAATTTATTTAACATTACATCAATGCCACACTTTTACTCTAGCTTTAAAACAATTCTTTAATACCTGCCATTAAACAGCCCACAGCCTCAGCTTTCATACCTGTAAATGGGGATACAGTGTTCAGTTTCCTTGATGAAGAAAGACAAGGCAGAT
>PVJO010030032.1:0-16008 GCA_004026905.1 Hystrix cristata
GGCTTTGGATGAGGGGAAAAAGCCACCCACACACGACTGTCTTTTCCCTCAGGCCCAATCACTCACTTGTATTGTCTTTCTTGATGGATTTGTCATTTGGTGACAGCTGAACTGTGCGTTTCAAACTCTTTTGTATAGATTTAATCAGGAAATGGAAATCACGTCTTTGATTGACACTAATAATTTATAATCATCTGCTCTAGCTGGAACAGCTGCATCTCTTCAAGTTTATGAAAAAGAAAAGCCCTTTACATGTATTTCACCTTCTGATTTCAGACCAAATCACGTAGGTAGTAACGGGGGAAGAACTGTCAATTTGGAATTCTGTTTTGTTGCGTTGTAAGTCTCAAATAGTAGAATTAAAAACATTTTCATGTTTTTGAATAAACATACCTTAAATAATTGCACTAAGGTTTTTAAAGTAAAATTTAAGTGTGTATTACTAAGGTATGCTTATCCTAATAGTAAATGTATATTATGATTTTAAGCTCTTCTAAAAATAATTTAAAAATCATATGAGTTTGTTTCAGAGTTTCTATAATTAAGGCAAGATTTTTATGCAATTTGCTATCTCCTAATAAGATGCAGAGAAAATGTAGACATGCCCTCTCCAAGCTATCAAAACAAAATGCATAATTACTTTAGATTCTGACATCATGTGTAACGAGCCTTTCTGCTGGGTGCATTGCAATCTACAGAAATTTATTTTGTTTCATTAAGATCAGACTGTCTTGATTTATTCTCTTTGTAATTACATCTATTTATTTATAATTAGTGTAGTGAATATATTTTCCTGTATTTTTATATTTGTATATTGTATATATAGATTAACACATGTACCTTATTTCTCTGAATCCATGCATATTTTTACACAAGTTAAATATTTGAGGTTGCTTGCCTTTATTTTCAGATAATCCAGTAGATAGAATTAGTTTTTTCCTTTGGGTGCTGGGGAATTGAACTCAGGCCCTTGAGCTTGGTAGGCAAGCACTCTAAGCACTAAGCTAAATCCCCAACCCCAGTAGATAGAATTTTGTATGAATGTTCTTGCCAACCTTTCTTTGAAATCTAATTTCTTAGGGGAAACGGTAGCCTATGTATGTATTTTTTTTTGAGTCATACTCACATTAAATGCTATTTTTAAAATTACTCCATCCTTATTCGAATCAACTCTAATCCTTCCATTAGAAATAATACCTCCGTTTTCTCAATTTACATAGAAATTTCGTTGTAATACATTCTATCTTGGTTTGGGGATATTTTAAGAAGAATCTAATGTTCTGGTTTCTTAGGGATTAAATCCGTATCTAACTCATTTTTGTCTCTTTGACAGGACATAACACAATCGTTTAAACACTGCAGTTGGGAAATACATATTTGTTTAACAAATGACAGCATCATAATTTTGTTCTGCAGGAAAGAAGTGATCTTTCAAGATTCCTCCAAAGCAGCAAAATACCAAAATGGCTGAAAATACTAGAAAGTCACCTGGAAAAAAGAAAAGATCATCTGTTGGCCAGGTCTTATTAACTAACACCCCATACATAATTTAGGAGATGAAGAATTTTTAAGGAATAATTATTTTTCATATTTATTCTTTGGTTGTTTTAAGAGATGGATGATTATTTTATGAGCAACCCACAGGTTTATAAGAAGAATTTGAGTCAAGGTCCATGTCTGCACAGATTATTGAAGTACTCATACTTTTCAGATAGAAAAATAGAAAAAGTAATATTTTTATAACAATCCATATGTTCTTATTTTGTAAATTTTTGTAGTGAAAAAATTTAGTTGAATCATACACACTATATTAGACATGTGAAATTTAAACAGTTTTTCCTTATAACTTTTTAAGTTTCCAAATCTGTATTTTTTAATGCCAATATACCTTTCTGTTTGAAAATGACATTTTTACTTGAGAAATGAGGAAGATCATATCTAATGTTTAATTCACAGAATCACTCCCATTCAACAAACATGTAGAGTTAGGAAAATTGCACTAAGATCTCCAAGAATGTTTTCCACAGAAATTTGAAATGGTATCTTTAAGTTCTGTGTGGAAAATCAATAACTTTCCCAGTTTCATGCACACATTAGGAATAATCTTCATTTCACACACAGAGGATGTTCGGGGATGGTCAGTTGGTACTCTGATGATTGAAAATAAAAAGAGAGAAATATAAGAAAACAACTTAGGAAGATCAGAGCTACAAGTAAATTGTACATTATCATTCCACCAATTACAGCATAGCCAGCTGTGAGAAATAATACAGAGACTGCCGGTGTGTCCATTACCTAGTTTTCACCCATGGTATGTACCATCTTGCAAAACTACAGTTGGAAAACAGAACAAAGATACTGAGACTGATTGAACTAAAATACAGAATATCCCCTCACCAAAGGATTCATCCTATTTCTGTTTTACAGGTTCTTATACCTCCCTTTACTCACCCTTAACTCTTGACAGGCATGAATTTTTAAAAATATTATTGCTTTTTTATTGTATAGATAGACTTTCACAGGAAGTACCCTTTGGGGATTGGTTTCTTCCACAAATCATAATTCCCTGGAGATTCATCCAAGACGATGCATATATCACTGTTTATTCTTGCTTGTCATTGCCGAGTAGTATTTTATGGTATAGATGTACCGCAGTTTTTTAAAGGCATCTACCCACTAGAAAGACATCTTGGTTACTTATGGTTTTGCACTATTATGCACAAATAAACCTTTTTTATCACCTTCTTAGGAGTAGCTAGAATAATTTGGAGAATTCTGTGTTTGTGGTTGTACAGTTTTCTTAACCACTGCTGTTTATATTTTGAAATATATATATATATGTGTGTGTGTGTGTGTGTGTGTGTGTGCCGTTTATTACACTCAGTCAACTGCATTAACATTTTATCACTTCACGCAGAGCATAATGAACTTACTTTTGTTTTGGTCCATTTACCGTCACTATTAAGTGCCATTATCCTGAATATTGGAATGTGTTATAATTTCTATTTCAATCATAGCATTAAAGAATTCAAACAGTATAATGTACTTGCCAATGCTTTTGCTCTTGCAGTTGTTCATATTCTATTACCCAAGATTCCTCCTTGTATCATTTCCATCCTGTGCGAAGAACTCCATAGAGTACATACGATAATGACAAATTATTTTTCACTTTCTTCAACTGCTCATGTCATTATTTCACCATATTCTAAGTAATAGCTTCTCCAATTACAGAATCTGTGATTGACAGTTTTATTTTCTCTAAGCACTGGGGGAAAATATGTCACTTTGGTTTTAGACGAGAAATCCACTCTCATTAGAACTGCTGCTCTTGTTTGTGGTTCTTCATATGTTTTTCTCGGGCTGTTTCGAGATTTTTTTTTTTTTATTTTTTTATTTGACTTTACTTTTAGAGTTTATTTCAAATTTTATTATTTTGTTTTTATTTTGTATCAGATTCCTTCAATGTAGGCTCATATGTTGCAACAAATTTGGAAGTGTTCAGTCATCATTTCTTTTGCATGTTTTTTTATCTAAATTTTTGTAATATTTTTCTGGGACTCTGATGGTCAAATGCTGGAAACTTTTTTATTGTCTCCATATAATTGTAGGGATCTTTTATTTAAATAACTTGTCAGTCTTTTTTGTCCTTTCTTCATATTGGGTAAATACTATTGTTATCGCCAAGAATTTTTAAAATCTATATGTTGTTGTCTTAACTCTGTATTAACCTATTTTTAAGATTTCTGTTATTATATTTTAAATTGTATATTCTCAACTTGCTTCTCTTTCTGATTTATACATCCTTGCTCAAGATTTGACTCTCTCTTCCTTTTCTTCTTGATTCAAAAGAATTTTCGATTAGTAGTTGAAAAAAATTTGATGGCTGCTTTAAAACTTGTATTAGATAATTCTATTTTCTGATTCAAACCATGATGGCTACAGTTGATTGTCTTTGAAATGTCTGAAAACTGTAAGCTAAAATAGGTCTTCCCTCCTTTAACCTGTAGGTATTTGCTGTCTTGTCCCGGCAATGAGAAAGTAACTATAAAGTAACTATATGACATTATATTATGTGAATAGTAAATCGGAGCTTATTGTTACTACTTATGATTTATTGCCCATTGACCAGCCTTTCCTTATATTATACTTTTTCTTAGTGTCCCCAGTATCCAGTAATCACCATTTTACTATCTATTAGAGTAACAACAGATTAGATTTCACATATAAATAGTATCATGTGGTACTTGTCTTTCTGTGCCTGGCATATTTCACTTAACATCATCACTCCACCCATGTTGTAGGAAATTATAGGATTTTTCTTTTTATGCCTGTATAGTATTCCAGTTTTTATATGTACCACAGTTTCTTCAAGTATTCTTGTATTGATGGACTCCATTTCTTATCTATTTCTTGGCTATTATGAATAGTGTTGAAATGAAATGGGAGTGAAGTTGGCTCTTTGACATAATTATTTCATTTCCTTTTCTTCCCCAGAATCCAAGGGAAATAAAGGCAAAAAAGTAGCAGAGAGGACTTAGGAAAAATCAAGACTCAGCTGTCACATATTCATTGTTTTATAATTTAAAAAATTTAAATAAGAGATAAAATATTAACTAACATAAAAATTTAACTAAGAGATTATAACAAAAAAAGTGCATTTTAATGTTGTACCATGTGATATAGCTGCGGTGGTACCTTGGTCTATGAGCTTAATTTGTTTTACACTTTAGGGGAACATGGTGGCTGCTGTCGTGTTGTCACTTGATGCAGAGTTTGTCAGCGGAAGCAGAATTTCGGCCAACACTTTTATATGTGAACCTAATTGTTTGCAAACAGAGGCTTTCGTGAAGCAAGGTATTAATTTTTAGGTTTTGCTTTTATTACTCTGTGTTTGCAGTACATAGCGATTGCAGTCATCTTGCAGTTTTATGCATCTTACGTTATTCACCTTATTCTGGTCACAGTAGACTCTTCATGCCATTTCAGCACAGAGCAGTGAAATCATCTTCAGGAGATATTCACAGCTGTCTGAGACTCTCATGGGCCTGCCTGTGGGAAATTCATCCTTATTTTTTGTCTAAAATAAGCATAACACTAATGAAATGCTTTCCCAAATGTAATGCTTATATGCTTTGCTCTTGGTTATATGGCCAGTCCTCCCTCTAGTCATTTCAAGCACATCTTCTGTGAAATTTTCAGTTATTATTTCTCTCTTATAAACCATACATTTTGACTGATGACATCATATTTCCCTTCTTGGGAAACTCTGTGTTTTTCTCCATCCTAGCTTCGTGCATATTATTTTGTGTTAAATATTTTTTTGTTCCATTTGTATATCCTATTACCTGTTAATGAATGGTATAAACATAAAATATCAACTTAATTCCTTATTTAATGGTGATAAATATATAAAATTGATAAATTACTATTTTCTTCCACTGCTTTTATATTATTGGGCTGCAGGACATATTCTCTGATCTGCTCAGTTGTAATTCGGTTGCCCTTTCTTCTAGACAATTTGTGATTCTACATTGTATTATTGTCCTTGTCATGGACTCTGTGGCAGGCCTTATTTGAAGGTGGCCCAGGGTTTCTTGTCCCTAGTGTACTTACTGCATGTAATCACTGGGGCTGTGACTATGATGAGTTTTACTCCCCATGTTTAGGGAATAAGGTCTGGACAAATTTAAGAAAGGGAAATTATCTCAGTGCACTGGACTTAATCATGCAAATCCAGGAAAAGTAGAGTTTTTCTCTTGCTATTTAAGAAAGTTAGAGAGCTGGTGGGAGATTCCATATGAGATTTTCCATTGCTGAGGTGAAGGAAGGCCTGTACTAAGGGCCTGACATTAAAGTGGTAGAACTGAGAGAAGTCCAAGTTCCACAGTTAGAAAGATAATGGGGCAAAATTCCTACAACTAAAAGGAAACAAATTCTGCCAACAAATGAAGGCATTTCTCTAGTCCAGCATCCTGTGGGTTTAGATTAAGGGAAGAAGAAACAGTGCTGCACACTTCTGTGCACTTGTATTTGCCCGTTACATTGTCACAAATAGTCACCTCCAAAGGTGACAGTCAAATTTCAACTAATGTTCTGATCTCTAACCCTTCCTTCCTTCAGATGTCCAGCTCTGCTTTGTAAGACAACATTCATGTCAAAAAACCATGATGTTTCCAGAACCCAAACAGTATTTAAGAGTTCATTCCTCTTGACCCAGAGTCAAGATTAGAATACAAGAACTATGTAAGTACAGAGACACACTGCTTTAAACCCAGCTTACTGACCTGATTTTTTTAAAGATTTTTTTTCTTTTTTTGCCTGTGACTCTGCAGTTGAACAGATGTTTTCATGCTAGTGAGCTTAATTATTTTCATTTAATCAACTACTGATGCAGATAAATTAACCTAAAAATATCTTCAAAATTCAGAGACATAGAGTCCATCTCATATTCATTTTGCACATTATTCATACAACTATTCCATTTACCCTCTATTTCTTAAAATGTTTGTCTACATCCACCCAAGACGTTATTGATTTTGCTGTCTTTGCTGTCTTTGCATGTCTTTAACATGCTTCAGTCTTGAGTACAGCTGAGTATATACTAAATAATAGCTTAGTTGTCTTTGTGAAATGAAGTGTTGAGTGGTGGCATCACACAGTTGCCACATGGAAAATTCTATGTGCTGTGTCTGCAGCACTAGTTTTACCTCCCTCTTCGCACCTTCAGCCTGTGTGTGCCTCTGCGGTCAATATTTTAAATATTATATTATTGACACAGTGGGTAATGGGGTCCTGGGAACTAGAGTGTAGGTTCCTATGCATCAGGTACAAAGAATTGGATGTTACACTCACAGTGGTAAGAAAAAAGTGGCTAAATTTAATGAAATGAGTGGGAGAAGGTGTGTTAGAGGGAGCAGGTCTGTGCCAGCAGCAAAAGAAAAATGGCATGAGAGGAGAGAAAAAAACAGCCCTGGGAGGTGGGGAGGAAAGAATGGAAAGGGAATAAACTTGGCTTTAAATCTGAAAATGTGACCCCTGCCCGGGCGCCTCTCATTGGGGCTTTCAGCATATGATTGCCGATATTACTAATGGGGGGCTTCATCGTTTCAATTGTATCTGCTGCACGCCCTTTCCCATAATTCACTCCACTGTAGCAAGATGTGGGACATGCAGTCCACATGTGTGAACCATGAAGGAGTTCCAAGCAGGAGAAGGTCCTTGTAGGTCATGCCAATGGATCTAATGCACATGCTCCCTGGACTGGAAATTTAGGAATTTCATGGAGTTGTTGTTATTCTTATTTCTTCCTCCCTTAGGACAAAGGAGGGTTTTGCTCTATGACATTGCTCAAGTTCAGTTAAGTGCAGTGGGGGGGGTCCCACAAGCCGGTTGTACTATCTAGTATGATCGGGTTCCACAAGACCCATAAGAGAGGCTGGTTCTAGAAGTTTTAGATGAATGGATTACCCACTGCTACAAGTTCAAAAGTAAAAATTTGTTTTCTAATTTGGCATGTTGATATTAAAAATTAGTTATTGAAAGCAATTTCTCCAAAATATACAATCCTACCATCAAGGAGCTACCTTTTCACATCTGGGCGTGATCAGTGGCCAACAATTTTGTTATGTCTTGTTGGACTCTCCCTTTATTCAGCGGTCCATGGCAGTTCAAAGTAGCAAAGTCATTTGTTCAATAGTCTTGTGTTTTTATCAGAACTACCTGACAAATTCAAGACATGTTTTACCACTTTTTCCAGATCAAAACATGCTTTTGCTTTCTGTAGTCTGTACGAATTGAACTATCAGTGTGATGGATAACCTGGCAAGGAATGGGCTTCCCGATCAGGATTTGTTAGCAATAGAGACAATACTTTGCTACCACAGAAAATAAGAGGAAATCATCAGTGTAGTTGAGACAGCCCTGGAAAATGAGTTTTGTTTTTCTCCACCAGACAAACAAATTGCTTTAACTGTCTATGCAAAGGGAGGGGACACAAGGCATGAGCAACACTGTTTCGAGTCATTTTACTTGGGTATTTTATTCCCCCACCGTGGAAGAAAGACCCTAAGATGGCCCTGTCTGCTGCTATTCATGTCTTTGTAGAAACTTTTTCTGTGGAGCCTGGACAATAGTTATTGATTAACTTCTAAGTAATACAGGACAAGAGATAAGATTTTACTCCTGAAATCATATTTTAAAAAAGATAATGCCAAAATGAATTTATAAAGCAAGTGGATATGCAGCTCAGTGACTGCATGTATACATAGTATAAGTGAAGTTAATCCCCAGCACCAACATGTTTACATACATACAAACGATTAATTAAAATAAAAAAAGTGGTTTCTGTCTTGGCCACTCCCTCTTACCACTACTCTGAGAGGTGTGAGATTAGAAGCAGATTCCACATTTGGTTGTATGTTTCACTCTTGAATCCATCCTCTGGATTATTTGCATTTCTTATAAATATAAAGTAGTCCCCACCTCCTCCTAAAATAGTTCCAATTTTTACCTTTATGGTATTAACTTCAAATTTTATTTACTGGATCTTCTCATTTAAATTAGTTTAAGGTGAGGGTACATCACTTTGGGTACCAATCCTCAGATTTTTTAAATAGTAGTTTTGTTTCACTAAAGACTTCTGTACTAAGGATACAACTTACCTGTCTTCCTCATGCCTTCCTATACAGGGGAGAGTCGTAAGAGATTTTTAACAGACACTATTATTCCAAGCCAAGAAGAGAACAGGAGGTGTGGTACTCGCAGGTCTGGAGCAATTCTTAAATACAGGGTGCCTAACCAAGGTGCCTAGTGCCTAGTCCTGCTCCAAGGAGCAGTGTTGGGTCCGTCTTTGAGTTCTTGGCTATGCTTTCCTTGCCATGGTTCCTTTTGCTTAACAAAGGGCGCTTCCTTCTTTCCTTTGATTTTTGGGGCCACTGTAACAAATTGTCATAAATTTGATTTCTTAACAACAACAAAACATTAATCTCTCCTAGTTCTGGAGCCGGGGTCATTAAAGATCAAAGTCCTGGCAATTTAAGTGTTTAATGTTTCCATGTAGAGTATCCCATTCTTCCTGTTTCCTCCCATGGGACAATGGATGAAGGCTCATTTTTGGACTTCTTTTATAAAGGCATTAATTCAATCAGGAAGGCCTCACCCTCATGACCAAGTCACCATCCAAAGGCCCCACCTCTTTATTCTACTACCTTGGGGCTGAGATTTAAATATCTGAATTTCAATAAACACAAACAGTTGGCCTACAGTCTTTCCTTCTATTTTATGTTTCTCCAAAGCTTCCTCTTCCTCCCCTCCTCTTTCCCAACCCAGTAGCTTTCCTTAGCTGCTTTTGCTCTTAAGAAGTTAAAAGCCTGAATTATTGTATGCTTTATACTCTCTCTTCTCCTTAGTAAAAGTAATAAAATTACTTTCAAATCTTTGGAACCTCAAATCATGGCCCATTTCATCGGACAAGTCTCTTAGACAAGTCTCTTCTAATACTTGCAGCTGAAACGTCAGAGTGCTGTAGGCTCGTGCCCTTCGGAGTTTGAAAAAACTACTCGTTCCATTGAGAGGGTGTATGAATGACCAAACTATGTTTCTGGGAGTTTAACTCGGTCTTACAGCCTCACTCTTGAAAATAGGATTTGTATCATGAATTTATTCATTGCTGTAAGGACTTTTCTTATTTTACGAGTATTTGCATGAGGGAAATTGAAAATTAGAGATATTTTACCTTTGAAAACAGCAAACCCAGTTTCAGAAATGCTACTTAGAGTTTTTACTTGGAGACTGAATGATTTCTTTAGTTTGCACTGTACTTGAATATTACTATACTTCATAACACTAAAAAAACCTACATGAACCTTCTAAAGATCTGCCTCGGTGTCTTTCAGCAAACTCTAGAAACCTAGTTGAAATACGTGATACTTCCACTTTACCACACAGGAGAGTATGATTAAATTTGTCACCAAAAAGACATTTTTAAAAATCAACCCCTTAACAATCCTTACATGCTATTTCAGCATATACTAACAATCATTTTAAAGCTCTTCAAACATCTCTTAACTCCCTGTTCCTAAGTTGACCCACTATTAGAATTTTAAAAAATTAGAATAGCAATCCACGCTCACTAATCAATTTCTTTTCCGATTACATATTGCTGTGTAAAAAAAAATCACCTTCCAAACTTAGTGGTTCGAAAAATTTTCATTATCTCTTTTGTGTCTGATGTTTAATTGGTTCAAGTGGATGCTTCATACTTGTAGTATTTTATGGGATGGCGGTATTTGGCAGATGGGTGTGGAATCCTTTGTAAGCTTGACAGTAGGCCAGGCATGATGCAGTGGTTGCTTATAAGTCTGGAAACTCAGACTGGATGCCTGAGTCAACTGGAATTTAAGCATCTCTCTCTCTCTCTTTGTCTTTCTCTGTCTCTCTCTTTCTCTCTCTTCTCTCTCCATCTCTACCTCTTTCTGTGTGGCTTAAGCTGGTTATGCCTTTGTATTGTCTCTTCCTGTGGTCAAGCTTAGCTTCCCTAATAGCATGCCAATTTTAGTATCTTTGGGTTTCTTCGGCGAGCACTGGCTTTCCCCAGAGTATGCTTGCCGAGTCTGAGCAATCAGAATCTGACTGTCCTTAACAAACTAGCTTCCTTTGTTAACGCATTTGATTGGTGAAGCAGTTTCAGGTCAAACGAAACAGTAAAAGGGAAACAAACTTCACATGTTGATGGGAACAGTGGAAAAGAGTGTCCCAGTTTTAATTTAGGACATGGTAGTCTGATTCTCTTTGTTGAGAAATTTCTCATGTGCAAGAATTATGTTCTGCTTGTTTAATTAGCATTTTCCCTTAAATTCTTTTCTCCTCTACCTCATTCATGGGTTACACCAGGCCAAGATATATAATGTGAGAATAATGTCAGTAGGAATTGGAGCATCATGGTAGCTGGTGAATTCTCTTTATTCACCTCTCTCTATTTGTCCTGCAAGAAAAGTTTGTTAAATTGTTCTGTATATCACACACCAAACAACTGTTTTTTGTTTTTTTTTTTCTTTTTTAAATTATTTTTTAACCAAGAACATGTATTGGTACAATGTACATATAATGATCACATTCATCTCATTTATTTTGTATCTGTACATGATGCATCTTGGCTTTCCCCCCTCTTCCCCACCCCTCCCCTTTGTTCCCTCTATCTCTATTTAGAGCAGGTTTATTCACATTTCTCCATGAATTCCCTTTCCCCTTTCTTTCCTTCTTTTCCCTTCCTGCTTTTTCCCCTTCTCTCTTTCTAGTTTTCCTCTCCTTTGTATATTATCTTCCTATTATATCTATTACACCTCTTTGTCCTATTTACACTTATGGTTTCTCACAATGGAGTACCACACCGCCATAAAAAAGGGTAAACTAGAGTCATTTATATGTAAATGGATGCTCCTTGAGAACAATTGTTGATTGCTTTGTTTGATGTTATTTTCCAAAGTTTTTTACACATATTCAAAGCAAAGATGGGCTTTCTCTCTGTATTTCTCACTTTCTAACTGTGTGATCCAAGTCTGCCTCACCCAGGTGAGTGTAATTAAATGTGTAAACCCCTGCTGTGAGAAGACCAAAATATTTTAGGATGGGGTATACCGTTTTGAACATTATAACTTTTAAGTTTTATTGAGTTTTTTTTCATTGTAACGAAATTATAAATGTGCAAAAAAGTACATACTACATAAATTTTGTGGGTTTGAAAAAAAAAAATGTGCTTGTGATGCTGAGAATCAAACCCAAGGCCTGTGCAAGTACTCTGACGCTGTTACACTCCCAACTGGTTTTGCAATTTTTCCTCAGCCTAAGAACTTATTCTGTGTATATGTAAAATTTTATCTGTACTGTGTGCTTGCACATATGTCCTTATTCCATAAATGGTAATGTATAGCATGTTCACTGCAGCACAATTTGCTTTTCTTTGGTGACATCGTAATCTTGAAATTGTTCCATTTTAATTTTTAAAGTGACATATAAATATAACCTTTAGAAGTTCTTCAGTTGGAAAGCTGCATCCCCAGCAGGGCCGATGATGCGGCAGCAGTTCGAATCCAAAGACCTAAAATCCAGCAAGCTAACAGTGTCTGTCCGTCAGATTTGGAAACAGAATGATAGTCTGCTCTGCATCTTGACCTCACGGAATTCCTTCAATTCCTTCTGCAGCTGCTGGAGTGTGAATCTTACGCAATTACCAAATTTTATTATTTAAATCAGTGCACATAAGAATTTTAGTAATATTTATTTTCTTTTGTATAAAACGAGCACTCTATCACTGTGTCTTATGTCCTGCCATGAGGTTTCCATTATGCTGTAAAAGGTAAATTCTTTACATACCCCCTAAGGATATAGCACAATCTGAACCTCTCTTTTACACTCTGACTATATTTCTTCTATCTCACATTAACAATCAGAACAGTAGTGGTAAAAAAAACAGAAAAGCCAGCAAGCCATCACTGGCTTTGTAGAATTTCATGTATTAGTTATATTCTCTTCTGTAGATAAATATCAATACCTGTTAATTACCAGTGAATTAGGCTCATAATTTCTAGGTTATTATAAAGTTGTTTTCAAAAGCATTTGAGCTTATTTCTGATATTGCGTTTGGTCTCGTCATTGTGACTCAATTTTACAAAAATGTGTTGTTTTTAATTATTTTTAGATTTTGCCATAAGGGATTTATCTTTTATTGATTTTGAATAAACTCTTGATTAAACCAATTGCATTAGACCCAATTTGAAAAAGGAGTACTTTCACAGAACAAATACAATCTACTGGTGTTTCTGTAAAGAATTTCCTCCTTCTCAAATGCCAGTGTGGAATTTATAATGCCCGGTGCTTCAAAATGTATTTCGAGACAGGTCCCTTAACGAGGTGCTTATGAGAAAATGAGGCCCTCGATGCGTGGCCTTATCAAACATAACGTGTGCTTTAGGGAAGGAGATCAGCGCACAGACATACACAGAAGGAAGACTCATCTGAAGATATGGGGACTACTTGACTGTGTAGAAGGCAAGGAGAGAGGTAAGAATTCTGAGACAAGAAATTTCCCTTGCTTAATAACCCAACTGATGATATATTATTACGATAGACATAATAAATCAGTACAGTCTCCATAAAGGACTCAAAGAACAAAAACATGGTGCTGACCTCTGAGTTTATCCATGGAACAAAGAGCGTATCTAGCAAAAACGTGTTTCAATAACTAGAGATTTATCTTGTGCTAACATAAGAATAGCTGAGGAGGTTTATCTACAAGCTCTATGAATCATCTTTCACTCTCTCTCATTCTGGTTAAACAACTTTGGAACCAATACTATGAATCCTGGGAAATCAATGCCCTTACTATGAAGCAAAGGAATCTGATTATCAGAAAGCTATGTATCTAGCCTTAATACCCAAATTGACACAATTATGTAATTTTAGAGTATGTGAAAAAAATACAAATTTTGGTTTTAAACAGTATCGCTCGCAATGTGCAACATGATATTGGCGGAAGAGGACAAATTCCGAGGCATGGTAATCACACCAAGAAAGCGATCTCTTAGACCTGCAGTGGGATTGATTTGGCCTTGTGATCCACTGCTGTCTTATGCTGGTTGTAAGACAGTATAGTAATAACAACTTTAGAGTTTTAATAAGAGCAAGGTTATCAAGAAGATTTAAAAAATAATCTAAAATAAAAGAAAATCATATAGGAGTAAGTACTTTCTGATTGGATATTTTATTTAAATGTATAATATATAAAAGAATTTGAAATATGTAATTGAAAAATAAATAGTAGGTTAATTTTACCTATTTGAAAAGAACAGATTAGTTTTGTTTTACATTCACTGAAGTAGAAAATTAGCATGAGGTTATAAAAAGAAACAGAAATTTATTGTGAACCACAGTAAAAAGAAAAGTAATTAACTGATGCATTTTTCAGCTGCTTCTAAAAAAGACAATGCACTTGAAAAAAAGAATTAAAACTGTGGAAAATAATCTAAACAGGAAAGGTCGAAAGTACTGAATTCATCGAGAGCAAAACTTTGAGTATGTGATTTGAAATGATGCAGGGATTTTCAAGTTATGCAAAGCTAGCTAAAGAATCTAACTTCCTTTCTCCAAAATATCCTAAGGAATTCTTATTTGCAAGTGTTCTTAGAACATTTCTAAATTAAAGAAAAGATCAATAGGTAATTTTGAACAGCCAC
Organism: Hystrix cristata; assembly: GCA_004026905.1. Lineage (NCBI taxonomy): Eukaryota > Metazoa > Chordata > Mammalia > Rodentia > Hystricidae > Hystrix > Hystrix cristata. Next base: position 14,229 of record PVJO010030032.1, read on the forward strand.
ATATGTTAATATTTTTGTTCTTATACCATCACTTAAGTAACTATTTCCCATTCATTACAATGATTAATTTTATATATCAGCTTGGTTGAGCCACTCATAACCAGCTCATTGCTCGAGCATCATTTTGGTTGTCTGTCTAAGGATTTAGTTGGGTGAGATCTATACTTAAATTGTTGAACTTCAAATAAATCACATTGCTCTTCATGAGGATCAAAGTCATCCAAGAGTTGACAGCCTAGATGGAATTGAAAGTAGGCCTCTCTCCCACAAGAAGCAGGAATTCTCCTACAAGAATGGTTTTGGACATCCTGGGCAATATCCGTGCTGCTTGGTCTTCCAGAAGGCTGCATTCAAACTTGAACTGCAACGTTTCCTCGTATCATAAGGTGTTAGACTTCCCATGTCTCCCAGTCACATTCTTAGTCTCTCTCTCTCCCTCTCTCTCTGTTTTTCTCTCTCTCTCTCTGTCTCTCTTTCCATCCACATCCTATTGATTCTATTTCATCTTAATTCAAATGGGCAGAAATTGTGACAAATGTCCATGCCTGAACTACTCACATGTCAAAAAAAAGAAGACCCTCATGGCTGATTTTGACTAAGATTTCACAGTGTGGGCTGTATTTCATTACTGAATCTGATTTTTTGTTGTTGTTCGAGGTTGCTCTGTGAATTGCGGAATGGAGGTCGGCAGCACCCTAGCCTCTAATCATTAAAGTATCTAAACGTGTAACATTAAAATGATTGAAATTAGCTTTACGTTAATCTGTACCAATGTATTTGCAGATGGCAAAGGGATATTCACTATTCTATCCAAATTGCTGTTAAGAGGTCGTGATTTCTTCAATATTTGTAACAACATCTCTGTCCTTCTCCAGAGCTGCAACTACTAAAAATGTTTCGTCTTTGCAAATGTTCCTGGGGGCAGTATTGTTCCCATACTCCACTTGATGAGAACAATTGACTGAGACCATTCAAGTATTAGCACCATGAGAGTGGCCCAGTGTCCCCTGAAAGGTTGAGGGTCTCTGACAATGTCTTTGCAAGGGCAAAAGACAGAGAATCACCACTGACTGCTTAAGTCACAATGTGTTCAACTGAGCTGAAAAGAAATTTTCACTCTTCTGAGTTCAAGTACTTTTTATCTACACACCACACCATGTTACTTTCCTAACTAATCCCACACTAGATGTGACTTTATTTTTAATACCTGTTTGATGTTTAAGTAATTGCTACAGTTTCACAAAACTTTGTAAATAATTTCTCTTGGACAATACTTTGAAATGAGAAAATTATGATGGATGGTTCTGTTATTATGTCTCAAAATACTAATAAAAGCATTCAAAACATTTTAAAAATCTATTTTCTTTCTTGAATCCTTTTTGAGCTTTTTTTTAAATCTTTGTCAACTTTTTTTGTCATCTGTGGGTGAAAAGCTGTAAAATTTAATATTTTAAATGGAATACATTTGCTGATAGATACTGTTGAAACTATTGCCTGTTTTTATTCCCTCTATTTCTTCCAGCATGGGCTGCAGAATCTTCCACTATGGTAGAATTGGAATGAGTTAAAAGGCATTTTATAAAATCACCAGAAATGATTCACATATTTTGTCCTCCTATGGGACTTGGATAAATTCACATGTATTTAAATGATGAAATTCCAGATGGTTATCAAAATATTAATGAATATGAATATACACATACACAAAGATATAGAATTTATATCTTGAATGACCAGTCCAGGTATAATATGCTACAGGCTATGAATACAAACACCAAAA
>PVJO010030033.1:0-16029 GCA_004026905.1 Hystrix cristata
TATAGCATCAAGAAGGAAGCTAGAGGCAGAAGGACACCACAGGGACATACACAGGAGCCCTGCATAGACCTGATATAGCCAGCGCTTGGACTTCCCAGTGGAGACTTCAGCCCTGAGAACACTCTAGAAGAGCAGACCCATCCAGCCTTGTGGAGTTCAGAGTTGGCCTGGGCAGCACCTACTGAGGCAGAAGACTGGGCCCTTTTCCACCTTGAACTCCCTCCCAGGTGGGCTTGCTTCATCCAGCCAGTTTCTTCTATCACCCTCCACCAGCCAGGTCAACAATCAGTTCTTTATGCTTCATGTCTGTCTGAAGTTGGTTTTCTGTCATAAAACTCACAATATGACAATAAAGATGTCAAGACTATCTGTCATCAATGTTAACTGACTGGAACAAGTGTCAGAGTTGAGGTGTGTGACAGTGTCTAAAGGGCTCATGAGGAGTAGGAGAGATAAATCGGGTGGTTTATATCTCTTCTGACTCTGAGCTGCCTAGAATCCTAGGAGGAAAGGGTAAACTGTGTTTTTGTCCATTTGCCCACATTTTGTGTGTGTGTGTGTGTGTGTGCATGTGTGTGTGTGTGTGTGTGTGTGTTTCTGTATTTATCAGCATTTGCATCAATGAGGCACAAGACCTGACACTCACAATTTAAGGGAGGAGAGGTTTGTCTTGGCTCACAGTTTTGGGATTCAGTCCATGGTTAGCTGGCTCCAAGGGAGGAACATCATGGTGGAAGGAAGTGGCACCAGAAAGACACCTCATTCATGGCAGCTGGAAAGCTTTGTAGAAGAACAGCACCAGAGAGAAATATAAAGAGACCACACAGAGTACTCAAGGGCACGCCTCCACGATCCATCCAGCCATACCCACAAGTACACCATCAGGGCTAATGGTCATGTCTTCAAAATATGCATTTCTGATGGTTTGGTCAAATAAAATAAACATTTTATTTGACAGTGTATGTTTTAAAGTGTACCCCGTATGTTCTAAAATATTTTTTTCTCTATAGCTACAAAGTGGTAAGTAGAGCTCATTCCAAAATTCAGTCTCCTTCTTATGCATCACTGAATAAATGGAGACGTCTATGTCCTTTCCATGTGGCTACACAGCCGTGTCAGTCGCACTAGACTTGTGGTTCTGCTGTGTTCCTTCTCAGCTTCCTTGTGATGAGTTGTCTCATTGTGTCATCCACCAGAACATCCCAGGACACAAAAAGTTGCTCACACTTCTACCCTGGGCCTGGGGCAGAAATCACTCTATGGATGAAGAAACCAGGAATTCAAGAAAAAGCTGGAAGCTTGGGGGACCAGCAAACAGGGCGAGACCAGGAGAGAGAGAATGTGCTCCACCTCTCTGTGTGCAAAAACAGGGAGAGCACTTTCTCTCTTTTTCATCTGGATTGGAAATCTTGTCACTTTCACAGCTTTCTTCCTCATCAGTAAACTCAGCCAAATTCATTAGAATATGTATTAAATGTTTATGCAATGTTAACACTGGATAGAGGTGGGAATTGGAGTTTCATACTCTCAATTTGTGAATAGGCATGTCAGTCACCCCCCAAAATTGTCCCAGTGTGCGTGATCCTTCATGCAAGATTTTAGCCCAATGAATGGAAAGATAAATCATGATGAATATTCACGAAGTTGAGTAAATGCTTCCTGTTCGGATTTCCTAAAAACATTCCTATTCCTTGCTTTTTATATCTAAGAAAATTAAAGAACTCTAAGCTCATTTTCAAAAATTAAAAAATAAAAGACACTAAAAATAATGTAAATGACCTATCATCCCACCACCAAGAATCCATTTTTTTTTCTGTTCATCTAAACAAGTGGACATAATACCATAATGTCTATACCTTTACTTATTGATGCTTATCTATTTCTACAAAATAGAAGCATTTTCCCTATCCTCATGGCCCTTATAACAAACATATAATAATAAACATGTACAAAGGATTTTAGTTATCTGTACCTCAAATTATATTTATCCAGTGTTTTTCAATGTATTTCTAATATTTTCGTAGCAAATATTTGATAGCCCATAATTATTGTGACCTGTTCCATAGTCCATGTTGTGACCTGTGAATGTCTGATATAGTATGCACAATAGGGGAAATTTTTACATTGTTATCAAGTAGAATATGTAGGAGAACCTGTTGGAACAATGGATGTGTTGTCACTTGTATATCAAAAAGGCAATTTTAAGGAGAAAACCCATAATTTGGTTTTACTTTTTATGGGAAACTATGAAACATATGATTGATTCTATTATTTAAAGAATTAAAAATTTGAAACATTCAGTTGTTGTGAAGTGCCGTTTAATCTATTTTTACCAAAATATGCCATGTTCCAACATAGAAATCATTTTACGATTAACTAACATTTTGCTCAGAATGATCTACAGGCAATGCATGTTGGTCATCTCATCATATAAATGATAAAATAAAGACTGAAATTTTTTTATGTATTCTATTTTTTGTAGAATATCTTGGGTTAATAAGGTGTATTTTTTAAAAACTGTGTTCAGCCGTATGTGATGGCAAATGCCTGTAATCCTAGTACCCAGAAGGCTGAGGCAGGCAAATCACTGCAAGGTCAAGGCCAGCCTGAGCTACATAGTGAGTTCAAGGCCAGCCTGAACTACATAACAAGACCCTGACTCTAAACAACAAAAAAAGAAAACCCGTGTTCAAGTTTAGCTATGCAATAGCCCTAGAAATGGAGGTTTTTTTTTTTTTTTTTAACGTTCTTTTCTTCCCAATTTCTATCTAAAGGAGGTGTAAATGCTTGAAAAACATTGAGACTCATAAGAACACAATGTATTCTAAAATGTATCTTGGACAGAGCAGCATCTGTCCTCGCTGTAACACTGCCTTGCAATCCCACCCCTCGCCCACTCCTGGCTGATAATTCCTTCTCTTTGGCACCAGGCATGCCTGCCACCCTCTGCTCTGTGACAGGCTTCCTCGGTGACAGATCCTGGTGGTAGCATCTAACGAAGGGGTCAGTGTAAGACAATAGCAGTCTGGCGTAAGGGAGATAGACATCTGGCATGTAGTAAACACATTTAGGAAGCTAATAAACCACTCATTGTGAATGACTCCTGAAATTGATTCCAACAGGAGCAGTTGGGAGAGAAATAAGCTTTTAGGAAGGTCATTTAATGTCATATAGAGTTTTTCTCTACAAGCCAGTCAAACCGCTTAAGAGTTTACCAAGCAAATCCCAGCCCAATTTGGATCTCGTAATTAATCGTGCTTCCTAGTCAAGCAGTAGCAATGCATAGGAACTGGATATGGCCATATTTCTTTGACCTTAATCACTCAGGGTTTGAATCCACCTGGTCATTGAAGGGGAGTAGAAACCATTTCACCCATGGCTGTGGCTTTTGAGTTCTCAGTAGCAACAGGCAGGCAGGCTTTGGATGTAGCCACATGTGTAATGTCATTAAAATTCTCACACTGGTTTTATAACCATATTGTCTGGAACTGGTAATGAGGACCCGATTAAAGAAGACTCAAATGTTTTTCAAGTCTCTGAGTTTTGGAAAGAATCAGATATCTCCCAAATAATTTGTAGATAGAGGAAGGGCAGTGCCCAGAAAGAAGTTCCGCTCCCAGAATCCCAAGTTCTTAGGGACAGAAATGAAGTAAGAGAGTCAGGAACAAGGAAATAACAAGGAAGCCAATGTGGATGGCTTCGATACGCGATGATATTAACAACTGACTAACACTTATTAATTCTCTGTGCCTGCCTCCTGCTTTGTTGTTGTATTCTCTGCACTGCCTGGCTAATCAACAGTGCGACATTCAAAACTAACTCACATATGTATCTTCTCAGCGGGGATAAGGACAGGGGAAGATGAAGAATGTTCTGTCCCAAGGCAGCTTATAGAAAGAGCTACAGGATTTGGTAAATGAACGTACATTTTGGAACAAGACGTACTTACTTCTAAACACCGATTCTTCTACTTGTTAGCAGTGAGACATTAGACCACTTACTTTTCCTCACTAAGTTTTGGATGGAACGTTTGAAAAATACAGATTTTATTATCTGGCAAACTGGATATTGTAGGTAAAGAAAGAAAAAAAGTATCTAGCACATACAGGTAGTATATTCTTGTGACAACTTCACGATCTTTTCCATAGACAAGTGTAAGAATTTTCTAGTCGAGTCTGAAGCAGAGAAGAGATGGGAAAGTATCAAATTAAAGAGAATATACAAGATGCGTGAACTTGCACTTGAAATACTATTTTACTAGAGCTGAATATATGCATGATAGGAAATAGGTCAAATAACAGAGAGACAGGTGATGAATGAAAGTGTAGATGAAAAATTCACAATACAAGTTCGTAAGAGATGCACAAACTGCTGACATATATGCGATGTTTTGTTATTCAAACTAGAACTGAGACAGTGAGTTCATAAGACATTTTAAGGTGCCATTAGACAGGAACACAGAGATGTGGTCCAACAGAAGCTGGGACAGAGAGGAAATTTGGAATCAGCTTGGCCACTGTCTGGACACAGACTGCGCCGCAGCCCCGTGTTCTAAACAAAGCACAGTTCGGTCTTCCCCAGTTGAGCCTTTATGGCTCCGGAGAGAATGATCTTGATTAATACCTCATTCCTCCATAAAAAAGGGTCATTCTACGGTCAGCTCGTAGAAGCCCCCAGGTCCCTTGACACTGAGTCACCAATCTGACATGAAAGGTGGGACACTCTTCACTCAGCTGGAAGCTCATAGGTTCTTAAAACTGCTGATCAAAATTCTAAGTCCTTGGTAATATTCTTGCACCTAATAATGTTTAATGGAATATATGTATTATAGCAGCCTACATCTTGCTTTACTGTGTGTTACAGTCACTTACGGTTTGATCTAAAAATAATTTGATAGGAAGCAGTGAAAAGTAATTTATTAACAGTTAAAAATTAAATTAGAAATTATTTAAATTTGGTCCCAAAAGGTAATCCATGGTTTATATTGTCATGTGATTCCTTGAGTGGAAGATAAAGGGATGGAATTTAAGAAAGCACTATGGCAACAGTTGTGACAGTTAAGCTAGATTATGTCAATTTATTGGTTTGGGATCTACCCAGGAGATTAGTGAAGCACATTTCGGGGTGTGTCATGGAGGCACGAACTTGGGATCAACACCTGTTCCCTCACACCTTCCTCTGTGGCACTGTCCCCAGCTCTGCTTCCTAGATGCTGTGAGCTGAGGATCTTTGCTCCCCTGGGCCCTTCTGCCATGATGTTTCTGCCTTAGAGCCAGCTGACCATGGACTGAATCCCTGAAACCACAAGCCAAATTAAACCTCCCTTTCTTTAAATTGTGGGAATTGGGTATTGAGTCCCAGTGATAAGAAATCTGACTGATATGACATATATTCTAGAGCAATCCTAAACAGAGCAAGTTGTACAAATAAAAGTAACCTATGAATGTTTAGCATAGGGAAGGAGCAAGCAGAACTGAAAGACAAAATCTGGAAATGCATCATTTTTTTTAGTTAGAAGTTCTGTATAATTTTAAAAGCTCTTACTGTTATTAAAAGTGAATAACAAGGTGTTATGGACTGGGTGTTCGCATTACTCCAAAATTCATGTGTTAATATCCTAATCACCAGTGAATGGTATTAGGAGGAGGGGCCTCTGGGAGAAGGCGAGGTCATATACGTAGGGCTCCCAAGATGGGACTAATCCCCTTATAAGAAGAAACACAGGTGAGGTAATTTTTCTCTTGGATTTGTGAGGAGGAATCAGCGAAAAGACCTCCCTGGGTAAACCGGGAACAGAGCCTTCATTAGACACCAGCTTTGCCAGCTGGTTGATCTTGGACTCCAGCCCCTAGAATCATGAGAATAAATGCTGGTCCTTGAAGTCACCCCATGTATGGTAATAGCCCGAGCTGAGATCTAAGATTTGTTTGGAAGTGGTGCTGAAGTTTTCCATCTCCTCCTGAAATACTTATGATAGAGTACTGGACTAGAACCTTGCATTTTTAAAGCACCCACAGGAATAATAAGTATTTAAAATCTCGGACTAAGTGACAAAAGGACAATGCTGAGGACACATATTTTAAGGAAGTGCTTGCTCATAGGTTCAGGAAAATGTCGATTCTGTGTTTATGAGAAGGAATATCCTCTCGAGTGGTCCATCCTGAGCCATGTCCTAAGAGAAGCCAGGTAGAGCACAAGGCCCTTTCTGCAGAGCCCAAATCGAATCTGATCTCTTCTGAGTTCATTGAAAAGGTCCGGGAGTAATTACAATGTCCCGTGTACACTTTTACACTGGGGTCAGGATGGATAGCGGTTTGACTGAGGCAAGCCACATGTGAGCAGATACAATTAAAAAGCAATGATCTTAAATACCCCAGAAGGCACCTTGCAAATTTCCTTTCTGTCACGTTTTCTGTTTCTTTAAAAATTGCTGCATGTGGCATTATTTTGAAAGGCAGAGAGAATGATATATATCAGAAGAGGTTCAAACAGTTCCCTTCTAATTAACTCGGTTTAAGTTGGCATCAGATATGAAAGAACATCCATTTGCTATCCGGGTTCTTCAAGGAAAGTTGAAGTTCTGGCCATGTTGGCTGAAGGTCAGATGCGCGTGACAGCTGAAATGTCCCAAGTGCATCTCACCCAAATATTTCAGGGGATGAAGGACACGGTTACAGGCTCACCAGGTCCCTGCCGAGCCGCTACTTCTCCCTGGAGTCATGATCTGTGCTTTGTCTCCTGTGCTTTGTCTCGGCTCCTGTTCTTGTAACTGCCCACCTCTAGGTTCCTTATTTATAACTGTTCTTTCTTTATAGCAGACATGGGACCCACTTGAGCAAACAGATACACTTCCGGTCCTTGCTTTCACCCCACACATTAAAGAATAATTGTCATCAAATCAGTTTCTACACCACGGTTGGCATTTTTCTTACTTCGCCTGTGCAGTTTTCTAGACCATGACTCAGACGTTTCATTTCCCAAGCTTTCCCCCATAAAATCCTCTCCCCTGGGGAAGAGGCAGCCACAGCACCAGCTTCTGACTCTGCCCTTTCCACATCAGAAAGCGTAAACAGCAGGCACAAACCTTAGAAAGACCTCGTGCAATGCCGAACCTGACTGTTTAGCCCAAGCGATAAAACATGCAGGTAAGCACACCTTCCCACTGTAAAATCACACTTTCATGCTTTGAAACTTCCCCTTTACCCTATTCTCTTCTGTTGTAATTTCTCTTTCCATCTTCACTATCTAGCGATCAGATCCCTGTTAGACTTTTTTTTTTAAAGAAAAGAAAGAGCTCAAATTAAAACAATAATCGCCCCCCCCCACCAAAAAAAAGAAAAAAGAAAAAATCCTTCCCTTTCACTGCCCCGTCTTATCAGCCTCCACTTCTCTGCCTGTGGACTGGGATGGGCTCCTACTCGCTCTGCTATCATCTCCATGTGGGATCTTCTTTCTCGCTTCTGGTTGCTGGCTCTTTCCCCTTACAACAGAATCAGTTCTTCAAGTCTGGCTGATTGCTGCATTTCTGATTTCACATGTGGGGACAATCGCAGGTGTCACCTGCTTGCATCTCATGGTCCCCCCCGTCCTTCCTCACAGGGGCCTGGCTTTGTTTAGCACTTAGATCTGTAGGATAAGGATCCCTTGGCAGTCCTGGCCTCTTTGTCTCCTGGGTTCTCCTCGCTTCAGGGCCTCCTGGCTGGTGGGCTCCCTCCGCCAGTGTTTGATTTCCACCTGTTGCATCCTTCATTCTTTTCTTCTAGTGTCTGTGTGCAGAGGCTCCCCTGTGACCCCTTCTTCACCCTGAGACCCCTCATCCCCTCTTTTGTCCCTCTTCTCATCTGGATTTAGGCAACACATGATTCTTTCTGACCGTTTTCCCACATGTGAAGGTTAATTTTTTAGTCTTCATTCAATACATGTATTCAGCATTCGACACTAACAACAGTGTTTTTTGCTTCAAATAATTTTTGCCCTCAACTCCACCCCCCAGGAAGCCTCCCCTGATCTCCTCACACGTGCCCACCTTTTCCCTCTCCCTCTACTCCTCCAGCATGCGGAGCCCACAGGCCTCCAGCTTGATTCTCTGCATGCAGCCCGACAGCCCATTCTGCAGCCTGCCCTCTGACCTGCTCAAGGAAGAGTCATCCCTGGACCTCTGAGGCTTTTCGAGTTCATTTCGGGGCCACTTAGTCCTTCATGATCACAGGACAGAGGGCTACAGGAGAAGCCAGATCCCACACACTGGAGTCTGCGTTATGCTCGCCTATCTAATCTTCACCTACTCACAGGTGCCAGGTGTCTGTGGGCGTGTGAGCAGCAGCGTGCATGTGTGTGAGTGTGTGTGTGGGCATGCATGTGTTCAAAAGCATGCTTTTGTGTGTGTCCGAGTGTACAAGTATATAGGCACGTGCAGATTTTCTTCCCTTTGCCATGCTAATGCAGCCTTGTCACCCTCATACCCTCCGCTCCCCTCTCCCTGGAGAATTTTAGCCTTGATTTGAGAAGATAGTTATGTCAGGATGTCTGGGTCATCTGAGACAGAAAGGCCAAAGTGAGCCTCACGGGCTTTACTTCTCAGAGGCTGAGGGAGCAGAGACAAGCGCTGCCCCGATTTCACAAAAGAGATGCCGGAGCTCTGCGTTTGCACACGTTCGCGGTTCTGAGAGCTGCTGTCTGAGACACAGAAGTGGTCACTGGCTGGAAGAAAGAACCGTCAGAGAAGCGTGAGGAGTGAGAACAAGGACGTCATCGAAAGGAAAAGTCACTACCTAAAACCAAGAAGAGCTGGGGAGGAGGAGGACCCTCCGGTGGTAAGAAGTGGCAGAAGCTGTTTGCCTGAGGAGCCGTCCATCTTGCGGGCGTGGAGACTCAGACGATGCTGGCTGGCTGTGTGTCTCGAAGGCCTCGTTACACAAAACTCAGTGTCTTCAGAGTCACGGAATGCGGTGACCCTGACGATAAGAGTTGAAACCACATTGCAAAACATTCATTATGAAGTCATGAGTAATCTATGTGGGCTGTGCTTCGGGGACATTTGGCGATTTTAGAAAAGGTGACTAACTAGAGGCGAGAAGAGAACATGTCTCTCAGGAGAGAGAACATAAAATGCTTCTAATTTGTGTGGAAAGAAAACATGAGCAGTTGACATTCACTAATAAGGAAAGCAAAAACAAAATGCTTGTGGAATTCTGCACAGTTCTAAAATAAGGTGAAATACAAATAAAATATCTATGCAGTATTTAAAAATTGTTTCTGTGGTGGACTAATATGGTCAACTTGAGCAGGATGGCCCAGCTGGACTGAGTTCTGTGGTTCTGGGCGTAGAGGATCCTCCTGAGGACTGTTGCCCACACAACATAGAGGACAACAGGAGCAGAACTTGGCGCCAGCTGTCTCCCAGGAGAAGCTCTGTTGCGGCTGGTTCTCCTGAAGGGAACTTGGCTGTTCTCATAGAGGAAGGAGCTCGGGACCTTGCTGTCATCAAGGATGGCTGCTGTTGCTTCAGGGGAGCTCTGGTCTTTATCTCTGCTGTGAGCATTGTATCCTGGTTCCGGTATAGATTTCTTCAGCCATCATCTGCAGACACGGACCTACGTGGGACAGTGCTGTGCGCTCCCAGACTTGATTGGACATTTTGGGTCTCCAGTACACAGATAAACAGTCAGCACTCTTCCTGAATTTGGCTTATGGGTGAATGTTGTAAGTTGTAAATGCCCTGTATTAAATCTTGTCTCTTACAAACCATTGGCTCTAGAAAGGTAACTAATACAGTTTCTCCTCCCCAAAAAATAAATTTATATCTACATACAAAACCATACTCCTGCATATGTATCTGGAATCCATACTCATCAGAAATGTTTTGACATTTAAAATTGTGTTTGAAAGTCTTGTCCTTTTTTTGGTAGGATTTCAAGGTCCATCAATTTCAGTTTTTTAAGCACAAATCATTGCTACCATTCTGAGTTGAAGACTTTACAAAACACTTCGAAAAGCATCATGTGGGAAAACTGTAATGGTGAAGAAGTGTAACTCTGATGGTGTGGTTGGTCTTGGATTCTTTCTCTAAATAATATTCAGCACAAAAAGCAAATCACACAGATGTAAACCACACTCATGTTTTCCTCATAATCATAAATTCTGCAAAATACAAAGATATGAGTATTTTATAAGAAATCAAATAATAGCAAATGCTGACAAGGCTGGAGGGAAAAAGGAAGCACCCTGTATGGTTGGTGAGAATGTAAACTGGTACATCCATCCACTATGGAAATCAGTGGTGGAGATTCCTCATATAACTAAAACTAGAAATCCCATTTGTCCTAGCTATTCCCCTTCTAGGTGTCTTCTAGGAAAAATGACAAAGACACCATGTCATAGTGACCCATGTTTATAGCAGCACAACTCACAAAAGCTAATTCTTGCAGGTGGCCTATATGTTCATCAACAGATGAATGGGTAAGGTAAATGTATTTACACACAGTGGAGTACTACTGTGCCACAAACAAGGATAAACTTCAGTCATTTGTAGGAACATGGATGCACCTTGAGACCATAGTGTTAAGTGAATTAAATCAGACATACACATTTAAATATCACATCATTTCTCTTATATGAGAAACTCAAAGTACAAATAAATTAAAGAGCAAAATAAAAGATAGATAATAGGAAACAGAGAGACAGATCTTTTCCACATGGGAAGGGGCCAAGAGACAGAGGGAAGGGGAAAGGAGTGAAGGGGAAGGGGACATAAGAAGAATTAAGATGTGTCATGTACATGTACTAACTTCTCATGAGGAAAGCAATCATTATGTACCACAAATGTGGACTAATAAAAATAAAAGGAAAAACTATGAGTATTTGAAAGGCTAGTTCATTTCTGATTTTCAAATGAATCTCATGGGAACAGAGTATGAGGGACATGTCAGTACTCGCTCCAAGACTGTTTTATTGGACTTTTTTCCATGTTCCTAATGTGATCATGCCTTTTTATCAGTAATGATGATACCAGGGTACTGTGTCTTTGATCCCTGTGTCAGGCCTAACAGATCTCCGTGTCTTGACTTTTCGAAGCTGTGAAAGCTCTTCCCGGGAATGGGATCCCCACAAACAGCCGTCTGCCAAGGCCGGGAAGGGGGATCACTTTCAGGCTGCCGGACAAGAAGCCTCCGTTTTCCTTTCTTACGGTGCTGCCGCCTGATAACAGCGAAGTGATACAAAGCTTCTCTCCCGGGCTATGTTACCTGGAGATGCGTAAATTCAATGCATTATTGTAAACATAGAGATGTTCTGATTTGGGGAGCCAGAGGGCTTCACAGTGGGAGAATAAAAACCTGACAATGGTAAAACGAGAGGATGGGCCCCAGTGAATGAAGAGTCCAGCTACAGAATCCAGCGGTCTATTGTGCAAAAGAGGGAGGCTTTGGGGAGACAGAAGAATTGCATTGCCTGGGTCCCCTCTGATCTTGAGAGAAAATCATTGCAATCAGGCCTCTCAGGGTGCAACAGGCCTGGCCTGCTTCATGTCCAGGAGAGCGAGACAGAACCAGATCCCTGACTGCCCAACAGTCATGCCTCAAGAAGACTTGAAACCAAGAGCCACAAGGCGTTTTTTCGGGCTTTCATTCTGACCACATCTGGTTGCTTTTATCTTCCCGGCTACACATTTAGCTGCATGCTCTGAATTCAGCCTAAATTTGTCAGTCACCTTGAGACTTATCTTCACATTTGCAAACTTAGTGGGCCTTCATAGTTCTCAGCTTCATTTCTCCTTCTTGTTTTGATTTTCCAATGCCCGTATGAAAGTTCAAAATGAATAGCATTATCCACCATGAGGGACAAAATTACCCATACTGGTGGTTAATATTTAGCCTCCAATAGGTGCTCTGCTCAAGTTATGGTCTATAATTACCTACTGAGAGCTTGGTGAATTTAGAATCCACAATAAAATGTCATTCGTCCTCCTCTCAGGCTTAGAGGTAAACAGGGAAGATCATGGCAATTTAGTTCACAGAAAACCGGACGAGAGCCACGGCCAGAGAAAGCCTGGAAAGCACAGCATTTTCAAGTCTTAGGACACAGCTTGTCTTGACTCTCATTCCCACTTTTTTCTTTCTTTGCCTCTTTGTGTGTTGGGAATGTGTAAGAAGAAGCTGCCATCAGCGTCTATTATGTCCAAACATTGCCTCGGAGGTGGGGCCTGTAGAAGTCATAGAAGTTGTGAATAGGAAGACAGGGAGCACCTTGTCAGTAGAGTGACAATAAAACGCATCCAAACTGAGCGAGTGTCTTTAGTTGTCCTGTCCCAGCTGCCCTAGTGTCCTGGATGGATTCAATATGCTTCCCTTTCATGGTCAGTTTGATTTTGGGGAAGAGCCAGGAGTCGCACAGTGCCAGATCTGGTGACTAAGGTGCTTGAGATCACATCAGCATGTTATTATTTGCTAGAAATTGCCACAGACATTTAATCAATGAAGAGTGATCAAAAGTACAGTGAATAGTTACATTAAAAAAATTATTATAGTAATTTCATTCCATTACCATTCACTGCCCTCAAAATTCTCAAAATCCACACCCTCCTTTGAACACCCCTATCCCAACATTCTTGGCAATCTGTCTGTTACTGTAATAAGTTTTGATAATTTAAATATTTATTGTATTTTTGATCACTCGTGTGTGCGTATACACGCACATAAAATACTGACATGAAACACCAAGCTTCCTTACGTAAGAAGTAGCATCCAGGGGCTGGGGATTTAGCTCAGTGATTAGAGTGCTTGCCTTGCAAGCACAAGGGCCTGAGTTCGATCCCTGGCACCACAAAAACAAAAACAAAACAAAACAAAACAAAACAAAACAAAAAAAAAAGAAGAAGTAGCATCCGACACTACTCTTGGCAACAGTAATGGTCATGGCAGTGCAGCAGAGACCATTTGGGACGACCATCATATGCCACATTTCTTTCACGTCCTCTCTGAAATTCTCACGTTTCCTCCCAACTCTCTGCCGGGTGTCCTGCCCCCTGTACTTCCACAGACACGAAAGCTGGGTCACAGAATAGTGACTTGTCTCAGAGCACGGTGTCCACAGAAAGAGACCGCATGAGTCTCCCAGGACTTGGAGACCCAAGAACGGACACTTGCCTTCTCATGGTTCTGGAGACCGGAAGCCGAAGGTCAAGGTGTCAGCAGGTGTCGGCCACCCTCTGGCTGTGTCCTCCCGTGTGAGGATCCTTGGTACCACTCCGCGAGTCCGTGCTTCCTCTTCTGCCAAGGACAACAATCAGACTAGATTAGGACCCCCTCTAATGGCTATAAATTAGCCACCTCGCTAATGGCACCATTTTTAAACATAGTCACATTATTAGCTACTGGGAGTTAGGGCTTCACCATATGAATTTGCTTGAACATATGAATAATACAGTGATACGCAGTTCAGGCCACCACAGAAACTCAAATGTGATCTGAGTCTCCAACCCGTGTGTGCTCATCAGATGCTGACCTCCAGCTCCTGGAGGTAAGTACTTTGCTTGCTTCCTTAATAGAATCAAATGTCCAGATCACTATCTCTAACCTGCAGGAGTTTTTATAATACCAGAGAAACAAGTCGACAGCTTTAATGCAAAAGAAATCATAATCAAGTAAGGGCCTTCAGAGGCTGGATGGCGGAGTGGCTCAAAGCAGTGCTTCTGAAACTGAAGTATCTAAGCTCAAGTCTCAGTTTGCATTTAAGTAGCAATTGCAAGAGAAGTGTAAGTCCAAAGTGTTTGTTCCAAAGCAGTATTTCTCAGAGTCTCCTGGGCCGGGCATTGTTCTAGGTTTTAGGGTACAGAACACTGCTGTAAGCAATCATTCAGAGTAGTGTTTGGAAAACAAAAGAGACCATAAACTATCTCACATTTCTTATCATCCTTATATAAGGTAGTTGTGGACAGCCCAAAGAGGTGATTTACCCATTTTTCCTTTTACTAAATTGTCACAGAGTAGAGGATTTATGGTTTAAACATTTACTATCCCTTGAAATTAATAATACGGTAAACTTTCACAATAAAAATTGGATCAAATCAAGCTGACCAAGCCATTAGAGGAAAGCTTTATGATCATATATTTTAAAATATATGCAGCAATTGAGTTAAAACTTGATCCCAACTATAGAGGACATAAATTTGGACAAAATGGAGCAAAAAGATCTTGGAGCCAAGTCATCTGAAGGTACCTAGGATATTGCAATCTGACTCTATATCCAGATTTGTGCCTCTCGCTTTCAAAACCAAACGCACATGCTGTTAAGAAATTATATAAAATGAAGGACGCACACAGGCTATACAGTGACATAAGTGACATTCCAGAGACATCCATATGTGTATTAATTTGTAACTATTTAGAGACAGACAGGAGGATTGAAGTGGAAGCATGTGTGTCACGCTAGGCCACACTTTACAGATCCGAGGGACCATAATTTTGATGATTTTCAAAGGTATGAGACAGAAGGTAGGTTCCCAGAATTTCAGATAAGGCCACAGAGCCCAGGAGCTCTGGACGGTGTTAAACTCAGCCATCTAATAACACACTCTTCGTAGTTGTCATGACAACGTCCTCATCCTTCCCACTTGAGTGTGCCTCTTTCTTCTAGACGGATATGTTTACTTGGTGTCTATTGGGAAGCTGTTATTTTTATTGAAATATACATCTGAAAGGCCCTGAATTGGAATTCACTGAGCCTTCCTTGGGATGAGGGTGCACGAGCCCATGTTAATAAGGTACCTTCTTGAAGCCCTCCTGCAACACTAAACTTGTCTCTTCTGAGGGTTTTATTTCTCCTTTTAATAGTATTTTAAAAGTCCTAATTCAAAGCCTCAGTGGTTTACAAATGCCTGGCTTCCTCTTTCAGGACCAGATTTCCAACTCTGGTTAATTCGGCTTCTGCAGATTTATAAAGAATGAATTTTTATAGCACTGACCACTGGCTGGCTAATTACTTACCTGGAAATGATCATCTGCTCTTTCTGTTTAAATCCCCACCAAAAACTGAGTCTCTGTTCCTGGCAGAGAGCTGCTTCTTGCTGATAAACCTATTTGACGCTGACCGCCTTCTCCTGCCTAGCATGGAGCTGGGCCCGCACACCTGTCCGCATCTGAATTTCCATACACGTTTACTTAGCTGCACACCCTCCTCCAGCATTGTGCTCTTCTAGAAAGAACTAAATTTATTCAAAAACAGCCAATAATCTAGGAAAAGCTCACCCTGATTCTGTTTCAATTATTGGATGTCCACTAAAGGGAAAATAGAAAAATGATACAGAAGTGAGCAACACAACCAAGTGAGTAACAAAACCAAACGACAATGTTTCAGGGTAGCAAATAAGGAAGCTAGGCTCTAACTCAAGGAATTAAAATGTTTACCTCCATAAATAAGAGCTTGAATAAAAGATACAAGGACTGGAATACGTAATACACAATTACAAGAGAGATGGAAGAATGTGTTTGCAAAACTCAGGAAAAGAAAGCAAGACAGGAAACTAAAACCTGGACGAAAGTGACATTGGAAACTGCACGACATTGTGTCTTGCGAAAATCGTGGAAAGGAATGTAGAGCGTTTGAGAGAAGAGACCAATATTTTTAAATCATTAAAAAGATGTTGAATGATGTTACAGATTTTTAAAAATATGACACACACAAATAAGTGAGGTCTCTGAATAACAACTAAGTAAACTGTACAGCAACAAAAAACAATCAAAAATAGACGTGAAGGTTTACGTCTAGAGATGAAAAGACTGCTGCATTTCAAGGAAAACAGATTCGCGTTATTCACAGCAAAGCCTCGCAAAGCACTTGGAGCTGAGAATGAGGAAAGCCAAACACTAAGTCACAAAGAAAGAAAATCAGACTCATTTCAAAGTTCTTCATAAAACCTCACCTGCTAGAAAAGACAAAAAGAAGAGAGACAGAGAGAGAGACAGAGAGACAGAGACAGAGAAAGAGACAGAGAGAAAGAGAGACAGGGAGAGAAACAGAGAGAGAGGGAATACG
>PVJO010030034.1:0-16003 GCA_004026905.1 Hystrix cristata
ACTTTTTAATAGCATGTGGTCCCAAGCACTGATTCTTTGTATTGTTTCCTGTGCAGTCTGGGTTTTGTTCATAAATTTTTTTCCTACCCCTATGTCTTCGAGGGTTCTTCCTATTCTATTCTCCAGTAAATTTAATGTTTCTGTTTTAATGTTTAGATCTTTGATCCACTTTGATTTGAGTTTAGTACATGGTGAGAGAAATATATCTAGTTTTAATTTTCGACATGTGGTTAGCCAATTTTTCCAGCACCATTTGTTAAATAGGCTATCCTTCTTCCAGTGAGGGTGTTTGGCTTCTTTGTCAAAGATGAGGTATTTGAGTGTGCCTGGGGTTGTTTCTGTATCTCTAAAGGATATTTAGGTCAAATTCCTTGGGAGTAGAAATGGTTTCTTGTTCACTCTTGTATAATTACCAGTTAGCGTAGTCTTTGGTCCTAAATTGATGCTCAGTTAGTATTTGCTAAATGAGGAAAATAGCTGCCAACATAGCCCATTAATTTTGAACAAAGCATTTCATATTAAAGCATGTAAAATGTTTGTTTCTTTCTACATTGTCAGGTAAATTAAAAGAGTAGTAGTTTGTTTGCAAATCCTGAGTCTGTCTGGGTCTAAGTCAACGCAGACATGAATGGAAAGAACACAAGAGACTCAGTTTGGAAAAAAAAAAATTGAAAGTTGATGCTTCTATTAGTTCTGTGGAAAAAATGTGCAGATATAAAGAAGTGGAGCATTGTGAGAACATCTAATTCAGCATAGATTTGACAACAGCTATGTTAGAAAAAAACAACATGAATGGTTCCTGGTGACTGATGCTGTTTGGTTGGATGGGATATATTGCAGCAAGAGTGAAAATAAACAGAATGGGTCTCTCCCGCCATATTTCCTCCTTTTCTTCAAGAACACGATGACAATAATAAAATGCCTCTGGAGGCTGGACATCTGTGATCTGCATACCAGTATGAATGGGTTCTGGTGAAGACACTTTTTCAGGGTTGCAAACATCTAACTCAATGTATTCCTGCATAGTGGAAAGAGCAAACAAATCTGTTTTCTTATTTTTAATTAACCTAATAGATAAAAAATGTTCAAAATAATAACAATTTATCCCATGGATACAGCTTGTGAATAAATCAAATTAATGATGCATACATCATTACAAAGTACGCATCATGTTACAAATGACGCATATATCATTACAAAGGAATTAAAAATACATTGTCATTACATATAAGGTACTTGCACTTGAGATGTGGCATAGTGGTGTTTATAATTGCATATGGATTAGTTGTCCAAAAATGAATATAATAAAAGATATACTCAAAAACTGAGAAAATGTAATCAAATAAAACATTCAAGAGACAGAAAGGAGTGGAAGTTAAAAATAGGACTAAAAAATATATAAAGAAATACGTATAGAATACAATACACGTGGTAGCTACTAATCCAACTCTCACAATAACATTAACAACTTTACTCATCAATGATCAAAATATACCAATTAAATTACAAGTTGTCAAAGCAGACTAAAAAAAAAACCTCAGTCATATGCTTTCTATAGGGAGTCTACTCTAGAGATAAGTCCCATACATGATAAAAGTGAGACATAATGCTAACACTAAACAGAACAAAGCAGGAATGGACCAAGGTTTTAACTCAGGGATAGAATGCCTTCCCAGCATCCACAAGATCCTGGACTCAAGCTTTCGTACCAAAAATAAATAAATAAATAAATACATATTAATTTTAGGCAACCTTCTCCAGAGGAAGTGATATTATCAACAATAAAATTAAATATATTACATTATAAGAGAGTCAAGTCTCCAATAAGACATAACAATCCTTGTTATGGATGCATCTAACAACACAGCATAAAATATGTGAGGCAAAAACTAATCATAATGCCAAGAGAGAGAGACGAATCCACTATTATAGGTGGAGACGTTAAGCCTCCTTTATCAAGAGTAGACAGATTCAGCAGGCAGAAAATCAGGGAGGAAACAGTTGAACGCAACAGCAACATCAATCAGCTCGCTATAATAGTCATCTATACACTACTTCACTCACCAGCAGCAGAATATACATTCATCTCAACCTCGCATTGTGTATTTACCAAGATAACCTCATGCTGGATCATAAAGCTCATCTGAACCAATTTAAAACAATGAATTTGTACATTGTTCACAAGTTATGATGAAATTAAGTAGATATCAGTCATAGAATAATAGCTGAAAAATACCAAAATATTTGGATATTAAGCAACACAAACCTAAATAAAACACTGTTCAAAAGCGAAATCTCTAGAGAAATTTTGAAACATGTTGAAATATGAAAATAAAAATGTAACTTAATCTGTGGGATACTGAGAAAACAGCACTTAGAAGGAAATGTATGACATTGAATGCAAATGTTAGAAAATAATAAAGATCTAAAATCAATGTCAGCACCGACGTTAGAAGAGTAGGAGGGGAAAGCTAATCAAATACAAAGTGAGCAAAAGAAAAGTAATCATAAAAATTAAAGCAGAAATCAATGAAATTGAAAACAAGGAATCAAGAGGAAATCAACAAAACAAAATCATTTTTTTGAAAATATCAATAAAATTCATTACTATCTAGCCATTCTAACAAAGAAAAACAGAAAAAGACTCAAGTTGCTAATGGTAGAAATGAAAGAAGGGACATCTATAGAGGGCCCATGGTCCTTAAATGGAGAATAAAGGAATCCTATGAATAAGCTTATCCCCAGAATTTGATCAAGCAGATAAGAATGAACCATTTTTTTTGAAAGATACACTATGGCAACATTCATACAAAAACAAATAGATAATCAGAATGAGCTAATATTTATAAAAACTGAATCAATAATAACCTTCCAAACCAAAATGCGATGGACTCAGAGCGTTTCAATTCCACCACTTAAGAGAGAAATTGTATCAATTCTCTAGCATTTCTTCTAAAAAACAGACATAGAGGAAAACAGACATAGAGGAAATATGCTTTGATTTGGATGTGATTTCCCCCCCCACAAGTACATGTGCTGGAAGCTTGGTCCCAATTCTGATGGTACTGAGGTGAGGCTTAGTAAGATACAATTAAGCCATGAGGGCACTGCCTTTGGAAGGGATTAATGCTGGCTTGTGGATTTAATCGAGTCTTGTGGAGTTTTTAAGAGGGTGGGATATTACAAAGTGAGACAGACGGTTTGCCTTTGCCGGAGAATTGATACCAGGCTGTTAAGAACTGTGGTGGACCTACTATGGTCAGTTTGAGCAGGAAGGCCCAGTTTAACTGAGTTGGTGTGGCTCTAGGTTTAAAAGATCCACCTGAAGGTTATTGCCAACGCAACACAAAGGAGAATGGGAGCTGAAGATAGGGCCGGCTGTTTCCCAGGAGAAGCTCTGTTGTCGATGGTTCTCCAGAAGGAAATTCAGCTGTTCTAGTTAAAGGAGGAGTTCGAGGCCTTGCTGTCGTTGGGGATGGCTGCCGTTTACTTCAGGGGAGCTCTGGTCCTCATCTCCACTGTGAGTGTCATACCCTGGCTCCAGTATAGATTTCTTCAGCCTTTTAGTGCAGACACGGATGCACATGGGGCATAGTTAGGGGCTCCAAGTCCTTGATTGGATCTTTTGGGTGTCCAGCACATAGATAGACGTTCTGCACTCTTCCTGCATTTAGCTTGTATATGTGCGAATGTTGTAATTTATAAACGTCCTGTATTAAATCTGCTCTCTCCCAAACCATTGATTCTAGAAAAGTAACTAATACAGAAATTGGTACCTGAGAAGTGGGGTCCTTGCTGTGATGTTGTCTGGCCATGTGGCTTAAGAGCCTTCAGAATTAATTTGGAAGGGTTTTGAGAGATGGGCAAAAGAGGCAGCCCTGGGGTGCTCTAAACTTATTATATGGGAGACTCTGGTCAGAGTGTGGAAAACCAGAATAACTGATGGAAGTGTTGCTGGCTAGGATGAGGCTCTGGAGGCCTCTGTTGAGAAAGGCTGCTGGATCCCAGGCGGTATGTGTGTGCTTTGGCAGAGGTTGCTCTGCATTTTGACTGCATTTGGATATATTTCCCGGGTGGCAGAAAAATTTCAGCACAGTCTGGTGTTGGGACAGCCGCATAGTTCCTTTTGAGGGCTTTTGACTGAATCTATGTTGGAAATCAAGAGTGGGGAGCCAGCAGGGTGACTTGAAGCATTTGGCCAGAGGGGAGCTGTGGATTGCAAGCATGAACAGAGGAGAACGTGGTTGTGGACAAGAAACAGGACAATGAAAAATGACAGAGGCCTTTGACCAGAAGGGAAAAGTGTGTTTGGGGTGCAGGAGATCCTTTGGAGCATTTCTCAGTGTTGCCCTGCTCTGTTGTTAAATTTAATGGAAACCAAAGAAGTTTTAAGATTCAAAACCATATTTTTTAATGTATATGAACTATATTGGTATGTTGTACACTGTATTGTTCTAAAACAAACTATTGTTTTAGAACAAGCAAGAAAGACAGAATGGAGTTGTTGCATATTTGTATGCTGTAGTTTTTGGACACCTGTTTGTAATCAGTGTTGGAATCTTTGAATATTTGTTTCTGGTGTGGGAATGAGCACAATGATTGTATTGTTAATGTAAATCTGAATAGACTGAGATATGTTAACTCTTTACAAATCTGCCACTGGAGACTATGCTTTAAAGAAATGTGTCTGGTTATCAAATCGACAAGGAACAGATTGTGGTGGGCTTATTGTGGTCAACTTGAGCAGGAACATCCAGCTCACCTGAGTTGGTGTGCTTCTGGGCGTAGAGAAGCCACCTGAAGATTGTTGCCAATATGACATAAAGGAGAATGGGAGCAGAAAATAGGCAGTGGTTGTTTTCCAGGAGAAGCTCTGTTGTGGCTGGTTTCCCTAAATGAACTTGGCTGTTCTCTTCGCAGGACGAGCTAAGGGCCTTGCTGTTATTTGAGGTGGCTGCTGTTTGCTTTGGGGGCATCTCTGGTCTCATCTGCACTATGAGTATTGTATCCTGGCTCCAGTATAGATTTCTTCAGCCTTTTAGTGCAGACACAGGTGTACATGGGACTGTGCTGTGGGCCCCTAGCCTTTGATTGGATCTTTTGGGTCTCCAGTGCATAGATAGATGTTCTACACTCTTTCTGCATTTGGCTTGTGTGTGTGAATGTTGTAATTTGTAAATGTCCTGTATTAAACCTGCTGTCTTGCAAACCATTGTCTCTAGAAAAGTAACTAATACAAGACCTTATGGCCACCAGAATCATAAACCTAGGGCTTGTGGGAGGTAGAATTTAAAAGCAATGAAATACAAGGTTGGACAGAGGAAGTATCTAAATAACAAAGCATTCAGCCCACTGTATGGCTGCTTTTGACCTTTTCAGTGCCACTCTGGGGCAAAGAGAAAGGGCAATGAAATATTTGGAAAACTTACAACCCCAGTGGGGATAAACTAAAGAAAAAGCATATGAGGGAGAACCTCAGAAATCACTTGCTGAAGATATTAGTAAAGATAAAAGGAAGTCAAGTGCTATGCATAAGGTCAATAGAAGAAGTTTGTAAGGGCATCTCAAAAATCTGAGGCCCCTTCACTTCTCCCATTAGTGCATCAGAGGCCTGTGGTGGCATAATGGATTCAAGAAATGAGCTTGGGGTTATCTCAGCAGACTTGATGCCTATAGCACCCTGGGATTCTGCTTTCTGCCTTCTTACAAAGTGCTCTGTAGGTGCTGAGGCCATAGGTCAAATGAGCTCAGAATAAACTTATGCCACTGCTCTGAAGGTAGTAATAGACAATGGAAGGGTCCACATGGTGTTAACTCCACAAGTGTACAAAATGGAAGAACTATATGGTCATAGAAACTTTCACCAAATTTTCAAAGAAAAGTCTTGGAAACCAGGGAGAAACATTTCACAGTTCAGAACTGCCACAGAGCGTCTCCACTAGAATACCCTGTGCAGCTGTGGGAATGGAGCTATAGCTGTGATCCCAGAAAAATAGAGCCATTGAGAGCATGCAGGGACAGCTGGGGGAGTGGCCAGAGGAGCTGCAAACAGCAGAGCCATGCGTTGGAGTTGGGGACCACCCACCCTCTACTACAGTGGGCAGAGGGTACCCAACTGGGAGCTTTAAGATATAATGTCAGGCTTGCTGGTTTTTACTCTGGCTTGGAACGTGCAACCCCAATCTTTCTCAATACAGATTATTAAGGAATAAATAAAACTTTTTTGTATTCATTAATAGCATGATTGTCTATTTATAAAATCTGAAAGAATAGGAAAGAAAAAAAAACCCAGAAAGCTTACTGGAATAAGTGGTTATGGCAAAGTTGCAGAATATACGTTAATATTAGCAAAAAAAAAAAAAAAAGTCATTCACATTCCTACATACCAGCAATGAAAAAGTAAGATTTGAAATAAAATATAATACGCTTTGCATTAATACCCAAAACATGAAATAGTTTTTTTAAGTCTAACAAAGCATACTGTATATATAAGAGCCATATGAGAAAAACTCCGAAACTCTGAGGAATACAATAAAGAAAAAAAAAAATGAAATGAGAGATATTCCATGATCATTGATAGGAAGAGTCAATAGTTTCTCAATTCTTCCCAACTTTATAAGCTAAGTGCAATCTTATTTAAACTCAAGTGTGATGGTTAAACTTGACTGTGTTAACTTGCTTGGCTTATAAGCTACTCAGGGTATTGGTGGGACACAGTCTGGGTGTGTATGGGTGGCCCATGGAAGAGTGACTTTGGGTACTATATCTGATCCCTTCTCCTCCTTTTCTGGCTCTGTTCCCTTACTCTGCTTCCCAGCCACCGTGAACTAAGCAGCTTTGCTCTGTCATACTCTTCTGCCATGGTGTTTCTGTGCTGGAGCTGGTCAGCTAAAGACTAAATTCCCTGAAGCTATAAACCAAATTAAACCTTTCCTCCTTTAAGTTGGGGATGTCAGGTATTTTGTCGCAGTGACAGAAAAGCTAAATGACACACTAGGGAAGGTATGCTATGGTGATAGACAATCTGGCTTTAATATTTTTTTGAAGAGGCAGAATACTCAGAGTTGACACAGTATTTAAGGAAAGGAATGAAGTTCAAAGAGTGACACTTCCTGACTTTAAGACTTACTTGGTAATCAAGATAGTGAAAGAATAGAAAATTGGATTTTTGGAACAGAATAAAGAGTGCAGAAATAGACTCTCAGAGATAAAGTCAAGCAATCTCTGATAAAGAACAAAGACGTTACAATAAAAAAAAGTTTTTCCTAACAAATGGGGCTTGAATACCTGGTCATTCAAATGTAGAAACACCAATAAAAATGGATTTCAGTGCAGACTTTATACACTTCACAAACATTAATTCCAAGGGGATCATAAATATAAATGTAAAATGCAAAACTATAATACTCCTATCAGATAATATAAGATAAATCTAGATCACTTTCTCATGGTAACGACTTTCGAAATACAACTCGAGTCATTATACATGAAATAAATGACCAGTAAAATAATTAACCTTATGAAAATTTGAAACTCTGTGAAAGATACTTTTTGGAAATGAAAAGACCAGTTACAGACTGTGAGATGTATTTCCAATAAACGTATCTGATGACTGTTAACCAAAAATATACAAAGACCTCTAAAAACTTGACATTAGAAAATGAACAGTTGAATTAAAAAATGAGCAAAAGATCTGAACAGACATTTCACCAAAGCATATAAATATATAACAAGTAAGCAAAAGAAAAATTCACAAATCATTAGGGCAAGGCAAAATAACAAAAGGTGGTAATACTACATACACACTAGAGTGGCCCAAATCCCAACCGATAGGAACTCTTAGTAATTGTTGACAAGAATTTCGAATGGTGGGCTGGGGATTTAGCCCAGTGGTTAGAGTGCTCGCCTTGCAAGCTCAAGGCCCTGAGTTCGATCCCCAGCACCAAAAAAAGAAATAAAATAAAATAAAAAAAAAAGAATTTCAAATGGTCCAGCCACTTCGGAAGACAGTATGGAAGCATCTTACAAAACTAAACATATTCTTACAATATGATCCAGCAAGCATACTCCTTAGTAGTTTCCCAAATAAAGTAAGAACTTTTACTTTGATACGAATACCAGCATACTCATGTTTATTACAGCTTGATTCATAATTGGCCAACTTGGAAGCAACAAAGATATTCCTTATGTGGTGAAAGGATAAAATTTGGTGTATCTAGACAATGGAATATTGTTCAGTGCTAAAAAGAAATGAACTATCAAGCCACAAAAGAATGCAAGACCCTAAAATATATGCCACTTAATTAAGAGAAGCCAGTTTGAATAGGTTAAATACCATGTGATTCCAGCATGATGGCATTCTGAAAAAGACAAAACTGCGGAGATAATAAAAAGATCAGTAACTTCTGGAGTTTAGATGGAAGAGAGGGATGAATAGCGTTAGTACAGAAGATTTTTAGGAGAGTGAAACTATTCTCTGCGGAGATATAATTATGATACATACATTTGTGTAAAACCTATTGATTACAGAACAGTACATTCTTGTATACAGACTTTGAGTAAAAATTTTCTATCAAGGAAAGTTCCTTGATTATAATAAATATACCACTGTGGTGCAGATGTGGAAGTAGGGAAGAGGACAATGTGGGAGGATAGAGTGATATGGAAAGTCTACATTCTTTTGAATTTTGCAGCACATCTAAAAATTACATAAAATAATTTTTTATTTAGTCCATATTTTAATATAAGATAGAACCTTTACAACAATTAATAATTGTGTCTTTCATGATAATCCTATTCATGTACAGAAGGTCTGGCTAATTTTTCTGCCAGAATACTTCCATAGTCAGTTCAAAACCACACTAAAACAATACTTTCATATCAGTTGTGCTATTGCAGTTTGATTCACGTTCCCTATAGTTTCTGTATTTTTATTTTAAATATAAGTTTGAATAAAAGTGACTGACAAGGACTTCTACACATCATCTGTTTTGTGGTCAACACTATTAATGTTGAAATAGTGAAATGAAATAATAATGAAAATATTAGTATTTTCATTTTTAAGTTTTATTTTGTCATTTTCCCCAAATAAGCACTGTTTTTAAGTATGTGACAATGTAAGAACTTGACATTATGGACTTCTTTACCTTTCTGGCATCTATTTTTGTGTTAACTACTAAGTCTATTGTTAATCACAATTAGTTTTTAAAATACGTATTTACTTACACTATTATAGCATATAGACACAAACAGGAACTATTATTTCTAATTTTAAAATTTTAGAAACGTCTTTAAAGCCGAATAAAACAAATATTGAAAATCAAATTAGCGGTCCATGAATCTTTGCTGTTGCATTAATTATAGAGAAAAAATACTCCAAGGGATTTAGGAAAAGTAGTACAGTTAAGTCTAATGTTCTAGAAATTGCCTTAGAAGTTCATTCCTGGCTTAGAATTGTATTTTCCAAACGAACATATCTTAAAGAAGCATAATTCCCAAAGCATAACATCAGATTCCTTTTCATTTTGAGTAGTTTCATCTGCAGAAGCAGTGTGCTTATTACACTATTTCAGTACTGGAGCTGTGGAAGTTGCATGAAGAAACGTGGAAGCAAGAACTCCTCCTCTTACAACCCTGAACACATCTAAAAGGCACAATAAAAATAGCTCTCAAGCACACACGGGAGAGAAGGAGGGAAAAAGCAAAACTAATGTTTGAATCTGGCAGTCTTTTGATTTGGACGTGCTTTGACACTTCCAAGTGCAATCTGTGTAACTGAATGGCAGTAGATATAACATGAAATCAAGAAACGATGAGAGTATAATGCTCAATATAACAAATGTTTAACCATATCTTTCTGGTAAAATTTAAGATGTTGAAGATGTTAGAGATAAAGGAAAATTATTATTAATATTAGGTAGACACTAACATAGAATTCCTGAGATTCTTGGGGGGCAGGGAGCAGAAGTTTATTTATTTATTTATTGCCTATTTAAGAATTTGCATGTCATCGAACTTTTTTTCCCATGTCTATTTCTGAATCAATTAACGTCTTTCTTTTCATGATGCTCAGTTTTCACTTTCAGGTCTATTTTATCAATGAGTGAGATAGAGTCATATGCCAAATTCCTTCTGTTAACACATATTAGACCTTCTGTAGCTCCAGAGACATGTGTCCAAGTTCTTAAGTGAGAATTTTTGTGTCTTTTTGCACTTATGACAAAACTTTTCATAATAGACAGCTCTAATCAGTTGTCAATCTTTTTGAGTAATAATCAGTGATCAAAGAATTCCTATCAGAACTTAATAACCAAAGGGAGATTTCTTGTATCAGGAAAGTAAACTATAAGTACAGTAGAAACCAGGACCAAGAAGGGGAATTCTGAGATGGGTACCCGGGTCCCTGGAGTACAGATTAGATATATGTGTGGAGAACCAATTAACAGTACAAAACTAATAATCATTGCGGTAATCCAACCTCATACTTGATTTTATTGACAGAATGTATGCAAATAAAAGTGTTTTCCTTTGTTAGTCAGATACTTGACTTAGTTTAATGTGCAGACATAATCATCTTTGACAGTGAATTTACTAATTCACAATAAAAGCACCTGTATCTTGTTTGTGACTTTCAGTGACATTACTGGGTGTTTGATTGTGACTAATTTGTCTGATTTGGACTTTGGGATTAGAAATGTCCAATTGGGAAAGCTTTGGGCTATAAAGTGTTCAACTAAAGATTGTATTTATGATATTAACTGAGATAACTATACCCATCCATATGTAATTCTATAAATACGTGTTTATAGTTACTTACATATTTTTATAAATATTATTTTATAAAACCTGAAATATATACATATATTTTTCCACAAGATAATACTTCAGGACAATGGAGAAAAATTTATGTTTTCAATAAATTGTACTATTCATTAGATATCTATATGAATAAACTAAATCAAAAAACCTACTTCACCCATGAAAAAAATCAAATTCAGCAACAAAGATTTTTAGTAGAGAGAGAGAGAGAGAAAGAGAGATGTCGGCATGGGTTAAAGACTGCTTACAAATGATAAACCAAAGTGAAACTAAATCTCACTAAAAATAAACCACTAGGGAAAAATAGCAACTTAAACTAGATTAAAATAATTTTTTTCCTAAAATGGTGAAAAATTAGGTAATACAGAAGAAAATATTTGTAATTCATGTATCTGACAAAGTATTTATTGCAGATTACAGAGAGAATTTCAACAAATCAACTTTAAAAATTTTAAAAGAGAAACCAGTACAAAATACACAAGACTTATACAGTCACTTCACAAAACATATCCACAGGGACAATAAAAATGTGTAAAAGGGCTCAACCTTCATTGTCATTAGGAAAATGGAATTCAATACTAGTGTATATTGATATAAATAGCTAAAATGAAAAAGACTGAAAACATTATGTTTCTAAAGATGTGGATCAAATGGTAATATTACACATTATAAATGGACTTGTAGAAAAATTACTTTGTAGTATGACTTGTGTTAAATGAACATATACTTTTCACCCAATAATTTAACTTCTAGACAGAAGACTTGACAATATGTACGTGTGTTCTTCAAACAAGCATACAAGAATGTTTACAGTAGCACCATTCAGTAATGGCTGCAAACCAATCACTGCCCAATTGTGATATAGGTACAATATAAAAGACCAAAATATTTTTATAACCAGAAGATGGATGAGTGATATATGAAACATTTATCACAAAACATGGTGTCGAGCAAACTAAGTCAGGCACAAAGGGATACATACTAAACAGAATGCTCAAAAATAGGCAAAACTCATAAGTGGTTTTAGAAGTCAAAATAGTGGATATAGTGATTAAGAATGGGCATGCAGTGGGCTTTGGGTGCCAGTAAGTTTTATCTCTTAATCTAGGTACTACAAAAATAATTTCTTTTACGAAAATTAAACTGTGTGTTTATAAGTCAGACACTTCCATAGAGGATTGTAATTCAATTTAAAAGTTTACAATCCGGAAATAAATTCAGGGCTTTCTGCTGCTTCTCTTGAGGCAACCAGTGGGAATGGCCTTACTTTTCCATTGTAAGCAAATGGAAAACTGGACAAAATATATGAAGCTACTCTTTTAGACATTGGAGGGCAGGAAGTGCAGGACTTTATTTTTTCAAGAGAAGAATCACTGATGTGAGTCTTATACTCACATCCAATTTTTGCCTGAGGGAACAGTACAGCCTTGTATACCATAATGTAGGGAGGAGAATCCAGAGCTGATGGGAGTGAGTCACTGAGTCAAAAAGCCCTAGAGACAGAGCTCAGAACGTAGGATGGCAGAGGGAATTGCAATTTGCTAATTAATCTATCTTATTTCCCCACGCATGTGAGAAAAATATTTTCATTTTTTTTCAGATTGCTTCATCCATGACATGTTGTGCTGAGTCTTCAAATTATTTTAGCTCATATATTATACTAGCTCATATATTATACTAAAGATAACTTTTCGAGCAACAAATAATTTATAGTAGGAAATTATAATCTATGTTAGACTAAAACACAAATGTATTTTAAAGTATTTGAAACTTGAGTTTATGAAGGATTTTCTTCTTACACATACAAAGCTGATAGGCCAGATAGGCAGTTTCCTTCCCACCTCCCATGTACAGTAGGCATTATGAAGTGTGGCTTTTTGTTTCAGGGGAAAGGATCAGTGTCACGTGTAACATATAAATTAGCTGACCCTCAGAGAAGTCTTATATTGATATCTGACATTTTGTTCAGTAATTCTTCTAAAGCAGGCCATGGGCTCTATGGTGTACATGCTTGCAATACTGAAGTTTCTGCAATGGAAAATTTTAGGAAGGGAATTCTATTTCCCCAAGCAAGTTTCCAAGCACTAAACTCTCTTTCAAATAATAAAAGAGGTTAGAGACTAACTTAGGGAACAGATTCAATTTTTCAATGTGGCATTAATAGGAGCAAAGCAGAGAGACAGATTGCATTGACAAGAAAACAAAAATGAATAATGGATTTAGTAGCTTCAGTTCTAATGGAAAAAATAACATTCTCCGTGAAATTGTTGTAATTTTTAAAAATGTAGCTACCATTAATCGTTTATATGTGGACAAAAAAAATATTATATGTGTTATATAAATCATTAAAAAGTTTTCAGCAAAATCAAGTAAGCAAGTATTTTTATTCCTTTATGCATATTTTCTTCCTCATCTATCCTCAGTAATTTCTTCTGTACTTTATATCAGTGATAGTAACATTGAGGCATTGAATATTAACCTGTCTTTTTCAGCTTTTGGCTGCTTACAACAAAAAAATCAATAGAAAAAAATGTAAAGCTTTCTCGGATGTTAGTATAGTTTTCAGTAGCCTTTTTGGGTATATATATGTATACATATATATCCGTATATATATGTATATGTGTATATATATATATACACATATGATGAAAATTGTTATATATATATATATATGAAAATTGTTAGATTCAGCATGTGATTGGTTGACTAACCAAGAGACATTTTAGTTCATCTCCTTAATCTTCGCTTTCCATTACATAAAATGTCCATATAAAATTACTCAAACAGCTCTGAAAATACAATAAAATTGGTAGACCCATAACAAAGCATGCATGACCATAATCCAAAATTTTGAGTATAATTTAGATGATCATAGGAAATTTAAAAATATCCGACTAAAAAATCCTGATGTAAACTATAAGATAATAAGTAACTATATGGGATATTGAGAATGGGATGAAAGGTAGAGTTAAAATTTTATTTTTTCAAAAGACAAAGAGAAAAATACCCTTGGTTTTGATCTTAGCATGCGAACAGTGGATAGGAACTCATGGAGACAGGATCTAATTAAAGGTTGATATTTGAAAATGAGTTCGGTTTTGCCATGTATAATACTGGTTGTGATTATTGAATAAGAGGGTGAGAGAGAGGGCCCAGTGGAAGGAAGGAGAAAAGAGGAGAAGGGAGAGAAAATAGCAGACCTTGACAAAGGGAAAGGGAATCAAAAGAATAACGTTAAAATGACAAATAAGAAAAGACAACCTGGAAAATTAAAAATTAACAGAATATTTTCTACATTTTTCATACAATGTTTGTTTAAACACTTGATAAAATATGCATCAATTCTTTAGAATAGTCTGTCAACTCATTTCACTGATCTTGACAAAGGGTTATTGTTCTTTCAGAAGCAATTAAGTAAATTAATGAGCATGCCAATGAAAATAGCTAAGTATGGGAACAATTCAAACATAAGAAATAGGAAAAAAAATTAGAAATGGCCAAGTAAAGATTGGCAACAAATATAACTTCTTCAGGACCCATGTTGAGACTCCTGGAAAACAATAAATTAGTGAAACCAAAAAGAAGTAGAGTTCCAGGAATTGAGAGAGATCACAAAAAATGTAGAAAATACAAAGAAACTGGAGAATTTGAAGACACTGAAGAAAAAAGAAAGAAACAGGCTGGAATGTTAGCCCTGGCTCCTGGGTAGGAGATTCTGTCTCTGCAAACATAAGATAAGCCTTGAGAGTATTGGCCGTGCTAGGGAAGGGAGAAACAATGGACTAGGTCAGCAGTGCTAGCCCTAGAAGTCCGTGGTTATTGTAAACCATAAAATCAGTATGGGGCTTTACTCTGAAAGTAACTCCTTCTGCAGGCTAGAGTTGGACAAGAAATCCAACATAGTGCCTGCCATATTTGAGCGAGTTTAATCAGGAGCCATTTGGGGAAGGGGTTAATTGTTTAAGATTGAGTTACTGCAGGAATCTGAGGACAGAACTACACTTCAGGGTTTCCAGAATCATCTTACCAGTTACTGGGTAGGAGACAGTCACAAGAGACAGTCAGGGAGAGGATGCAGGCTAGACGTAGACCCTCGAGAAATTTAAACTCAGGCAGAGAAGGAGGACAGGGTCCCACCCTCTATGATTAGAAGCCGGAATGGTCTTGTGTGATTTTCAGAGGAGTCTGGGTCTGCAAGCGCTGACACTAACTCCCGTGCACTACTTGACACACACCACCCGCTCCCATTCTGCTACCTACATACAGCGCAGAGTTCGGTTGACAGTTCACTTTCCCTGTCTCTCAATTGAATCAGGGTTACACCTTGGACAGTTGCCACAGCCTGGGATGTGTGCACAGAGTGGTCTCTTAAGAGGGGGGCAACTTTCAAACCCACAGGCCATAAAATGAGGTAGAGAGAGCAGTGACTTGGGCACGGAGAAGGATATGAATCCTGAAAGGGGTTGGGGTAAACGGTCTTAAGGTGACCTTCATTGACTGACCACACCCAGCGGGAAAAGGGAACTCGGAATTCACACACAAAGCAAGCAGGAGAGCACAACAGGACTTAGAAGTGACTCATCCTTCCTTCCCCACATCTGGTGGATTCTAATCCTATTGGCCCTGGAAAGAAACCACTCACTCAAGCACATGGAGACGATGGATATAAGACTAATCTAAGATTAACCGAAATTAATGAAAACTAAGAAGATGGTACTAATGGCATAGAAAACCTGTTTAGAGAAATTATAGCAGAAAACTTCTCAAGTATGAGGAAGAAATTTAACATACATCTGAGTAAAGCATACAAATTTCCATGACATATCATAGACAAAATCCCAGAATTTCTTTTTTTTTTATTTTTTATTATTTTTTTTTTTTATTTTAAACCAAGAGCATGTATTGGTACATTCTACATACATTGGTCACATTCATTACATTTATTCTGTACCTATACATGGTGCATCTTGGTTCTCCCCCTCTCCACCGCCCCTCCCCTCTCCTCCCTCCCTCCCTATTTATAGCAGGTTCATTCATCATTTTCCATATTTTCCCTTTCCCCTCTCTTTCCCCTGTTGCCTTTCTGCTTTTCCCCTTCTTTCTTTCTAGTACTCCTCTCCTCTGCACACCATCCTCCTTTTATATAATATCTATTACACCTCTTTGTCCTTATTTACAGTTATGG
>PVJO010030035.1:0-15767 GCA_004026905.1 Hystrix cristata
AGAGAAGATCAAAGGAGACTGAAAAGAAGGAAAGGAAAGGATGGGGTTAATCTTTCAACGCGTATCTGGCGGGTTAACGAGGCGGTGTGGTCAAAAGCCGCCACCCTCAAGCCTAAAGGCGAGGGCGGGAGTCTTAAAACCGGTCGCCACCTCCCGGCCTGCGGAGAGATCAACCCCGGAAAGGAAACTAGCACAGACCGAATCAGACATTCCCTGCCTGGCAGCAGGGGGATCAGATTGGGGTGCACTAGCGAAACCTGTCCTCTGCGTTAAGAAAGTGGCGGCCGCCCTAAGAGCTTTTAACTGGCCGGCAGAGTAACCATTGTTTTGTAGGTCCCGAGGAGGAGAGATAGAAGAGAGGGGGGGGAGAAAAATGCTTGTCCCGAAAAGATCGCCTACTCACCTCTTCCTACGATCTGTCTCGCGGCAGGTTGGACCGCGGCGATCTAGAGATGGAGTCGCTCGGAGGTCCTTCCGACGACTATAGTGTGCCCGGATCCGGCTTTTTTCAGAGTAGGTGTTCCTCGAAGGGTCGTCACTCAAGCCCCACGTTGGGCGCCAGTTTGTCCCGACCCGCGGGACAACAACGGGAGATTGAGGAGACCACCTAGAAGAATGAGAAGGGACAAGGAGCGCGAAGAATGGAGGCAAGACAAGGATTCTGATCAAGCCTCAAAAATTTTATTGTTGTAGCTGGATATATATAGTCAGGGCAAGCGGGGGCAGGGCTAGATGCGTCATAGGGTGGCTAGGTGCTGATTAGTTCTATGTTGGTGGCGAGATATGAACAGCGGGGAGGTGGGATGGGTTTTACTATTGGCGCGCGCGGGCTCTGGGAATACGGAAGTCACGAATTATGTTGGACTTTGCGGAAGTGGCTTGCCTCTTGGCTCCCGACATTTTGTCATCCCCAGATTATTTATAATCCCTGTTATAAGGCGAATGCTATGTAAACATTTCTTACATCATTTAGGCAATAGTGATGACAATGACCAAAGAAAAACTGGTCTGCACGTGTTCGGGACAGACAGGACTTCTTCCTGAATGTTCTCCGTCCTTGGCTGAATCCACGACGCGGGACCTGGGGATATGGAAGGCCAGCTGTGATTTCGGGATTTGTCCTGATTATAACTAAAGCAGTGATGAAGGGGCTGGACGTGGTGGCACATGCCTGTGATGCCAGCACTCTGACAGGCTGAGGCAGGAAGATCATCGGCTCAAGTCCAGCCTGGACAATTTAGTGACTTAGTGAGACCCTGTCTCAAAAGAATAAAAAAGAGGAGTTGGGGATTTAACTCAGCGATGGAGCACTTGCCTAGCAAGTGCGTGGCCCCAAGTTTGATCCCCAGCATTCCCCCCCAAAAAAGTTAAAAAGGGGCTGGGGGATTTCATTCAGCGTGAAAGCTCTGGGTTCCATGCCCAGCGTGGAAAAAAAATTTGAAGTAAACTGACATGAAATAGGAGTCGTGTGGGGCTGGGGACTTAGTTCAGTGGTTAGAGTGCTTGCCTAGCAAGCACAGGGCCCTGAGTTTGATCCCCAGCACAAAAAAAAAAAAAAAAAAAAGGAGTTTTGTGAAAGCAATGCTCTGATGCTGATTTTTTTTCTTTTGCAGTGCTGGGAATTGAACTCATAGCCTTGCACATGTTAGGCAAGTGCTCTGACGCTGAGCTCCATACCCATCCCAACATGTGACCCTTATGTATTTGTTATTTATGGGGAATGTACTAAGGATTGAACCTAGAGCTTTAACCCTGAGCTGTGTGCCCTGCCCTTTTCATTTATTTGGTTTGATTGGTCGGTTGAGACAGAGTTTCACTATGTAGTTAGGGCTGGCCTTGAACTACGTGGCCTGGGCTGTCCTCGCAGAATCCACCCGTCTCAGCCTCCCAAACACTAGGATTAGAGACATGCACCATCTTGTGATTTTAAATATGCCTTGTGGAATTAAATCACTAAATTAAGTAGAGATTTAACTATTTCACCAATATCTTTCAAGTTTATCCAGTTAAGTTTGCCCCCTCAACTATCCCCTGTTTTTTTTCTTGAAACAAGGTCTTGCTAAATTTCCCAGGCTAGGCTTGAATTTAGTTTTTCTACCTAACCTCCCGGAGCGCCGGGGTACAAGTACGCACCACCATGTCCAACTTCCCAAAACGTTTTAAAAATCTCTTCACTGGGAAAGGAAAAGATTGCCCTATTTTGAGGGTTACCTCATAGTTGTGTGTGTGTGTGTGTGTGTGTGTGTTAGCCTTTATCATTTTTCGTGTCATTTAAGTGTTATATTAAATTTTTTTTTTTTTTTTTTTTTTGGTGCTGGGGATCGAACTCAGGGCCTTGTGCTTGCAAGGCAAGCACTCTAACCACAGAGCTAAATCCCCAGCCCTGTTATATTAAATTTTATGTAGATGGATTTACTTTTCTTTTTTGGTTTTTTGAGACAAGGTCTCGCTACATAGCTCAGGCAGGCCTCAAACTCACGGCAATCCTCCTGCCTCTTCCTCCGGAGTGCTGGGACTACAGGCGGGCGCCACCACGCCTGGTTGATGTACTTATTTCACTCCCTCTGATAGTCTTCATATTCTAGTAGCATTTATCCTACTTAAAACGCTTTAATAACATATTTCTTCTCCATGTTTTCTGGTTCTGTTTCTTTGTTACTTCTGCCTTCGAAATTTTGTTCTTCAATATTCTTGTTTTTAATTGTTTACATTTAAGGAGTTGTTCTGTTCAAAAAATACATTCTTGTACGTATGTTTTCTAACTGTCAGATTCAGAAATTAAAAAAAAAAACTTTTGAAACTTTCATGAGATTAAAGAAGTGCCACCCATGTTGGCTTTCCCCCTCCCTACCCTTGCTGCCCGAGGTTCTGTTAGCATAATCTGTGGGGTTTTGTTTGGTTTGTGGGACCGGGCATGAACCCAGGAACACGGAGCTGCATTCCCTGCCTTTTTTTTTTTTCCCAATTGCAAGGCAGGGTCTGGCTGAGTTGCCCAGGCTGGGCTCAGCCTCCAGATAGCTCAAATTCCTGGCGTGTGCCAGCACGCCAGCTAATCGGTGGGTTTTGTTCAGGTTGTTATTATAATAAATTATTTTTCTATTATGCAATTTCTCTTGAGACTACTTTTATTCAAACCAAATTCCCACTTTGCCTTTTTTTGTCTGATGCCTCATCTCTATCCCAGTTGTCTTTTTAGAAAGGTCTACTGGTGGAAATACTTCGGGGTGCTCGAGAATTATCGCAAGAGGTCTTTCTTGCCGCTTCCTGACGACTCATATCTTAGCAGTGGCTGTAACCACTGCTGTGGTGGCAGGTTTAACAACGCAGAAGTTCATTTTTCTTTCATGTCATCTAAGCACAAGCCACAAGGTGCTGACTGACGGTCCGAGGCTTACGGAACCCAAACTCTTTCTTCCTTCTCTGCTATCATCAAACCTGTAACTTCCAGCCCAAGGTCTGTGAAAGCTGCTTTCGCCTCCCACTCAGAGTTTACATCAGCAAGTGTAAAGAGAAGAAGGCAGAGTGAAAAGTCTGATTTTTTCTAAGGGCAGCCCGGGAATGATGCCAGTCATTTCTGCTCACATCCCATCAGCCAGGTTCTGATCACATGGCCATGCACACCTGTAATTCTGAGCTGGATTCTCAGCTAAATCAGCATGTTCCCATAGAAGGGAGGCCATGATGGAGAATGACTGGCAGTTCCTACAAAGAAAGTAATATGATTCGATTCTTTTTTTGAGACGGTCTTGCTATTGTAGTGCAGGCTGGCCTTGAACTCACTATGTAGTGCAGGCTGGCCTTGAATTCCCAGCAATCCTCCTGCCTCAGCCTCCAGAATGCTGGGATTACAGGCATGTGCCACCACACCTGGCTCAATTCTTCCCAAAATTGCAGATATCAACAGGCTGTGGTGTTGAATGCCTGTAATCCCAGCAAACTGGCAGGCTGAGGCAGGAGGATTGAAAGTTTGAGCCCATTCTAGGCAAGTTAGTGACTTACTGAAGACTGTCTTAGAGTAAAATATAAAGTTTTGGGATATGCTATAGCTGAGTACAAAGGCCCAGGATTCAGTGCCCAATACTGGGAAGGGGGCACGTCCATGCTGGTTTCTGTCCTCTATCTCTTTCTTGTTATTTTTATAAATGAAAAGAATGGTTACCACCCTCCCTGTTGAATTCTGGGAGAACTCCTCACGTTTATTATCCATATCAGTGATTAACTTCCCCACCCCCACCCATCACTTCTGTTCTGTTACCTCCAATGTAGATTTTAATTTTTCCGTAGCATTTTTAGCTTTCTTGAAATCCTCTCCTATAACTATTTCCTTTTTAATGTATTTCATTCTAGTGCAAAAGCTTAGTTTTATTATCAATATTTCCTGTTCCTGTTAAGGATGTTTGGGGGGACAGTGCTGGGAATCGCTCTATTAAGGATGTTAAACTGCTTTGTGAAATTATTTTCCAGATTTTGCTGTTGATCTTTTTCAGAGAGACGCTTTCCTCTGAGTCCCTTTGTAACCATGTGGTGGATCTGACAGACTCTGAACTCTTGTGTTGGGCAAGCAAAGAATCGCACAGCGTACTCTTGATGGTGAGGGAAAAGCAGCTATGTTTATTGAAGGTGGTGGACGGAGAAACAGTGCTGGGACCACAGAAAAGGAACACTGCACACCATGCAGAGGAACGGGGCTTTCAGACAGGCGAGAGAGGGAGGGAGGGGGAAAAGGCCGCATGTGCTTCTCTCTGGGGCTTTATCAAATGCTCCTAGGGTGGCAGCCGAGCTCACGTGGGTGGAGGGGGTGAATTCCTCCGGCCCAGTATTCTAGCTGTACCACCTTGGGTTTGATTCCCTGATTCCATGTCATACTTGTGTTTTTCCTTCTTTTTTCTTTTAAAGTAAGCTCTGTCCAAATGCAGTGTTTGTCAGTAGACCACAAAACTGGATCACTCTTGGCTCAGGAGCCTATCGGTCTATCTAACTGTCCTCTTTTCAGATCTACAGCTGCAGCGCTGGGCCAGTTCCCTATTCCCAGCAGACCGCCGACCTAAGGACCCTGAAGGGAGGTGATGTTTTTCTCTGACCTCTGTAGCGTGGTTATTGGTGCTCTGTACCGATGCGTGTACAAAACCACAACTCCCAGTATTGACTGTGACTCGTGTCCTTCCCGTTTCCTCATGATTCCACTCTCAGTCCTCCTTCGTGGAGCTTAATTTGTGTGACCAGCACCCCACAGAATCCACCCCGCCGGCCTTGCTGGTTGCCTCCCAGCTGCCTGCCTAGGTGTTGCCGTCCTAACCTGCAGCTCCCTGGATGCAGCACATGGCATGATTTGGAGACCATCAAGCGCTGAGTGACTGACTACAGCGCCTGTGTTTATCTCAGAGCAGAATCTGGGCAGAAGAGAAAACACTGCCCAGGTTTCTAACTGGCAAAGGCCTGAGTGTCCGGGTCAAGGTACAAGGATAAAGGGGTGCAGAGTACTCATCGCAGAACATGGCCACGCTCTTTCACCCCAGGAAACTAAGGTATTCCCTGTGGAGAAATCCCGAGACTCAGTTTCCACAGTCATTGCCATTTGCCTTTTAATTTGCGTCAGTTCTTCCTGACACAAAAATGTTAAAGAAAAAAATTACTCTTTTTTTTAAACAATAAGGAAAACTTCAGGGGGAACTACCACGATCCGTGTCAAGACAGTCTCAAAAAGGGAGTGAGATTGAGCTCAGTTCTCAACACAAGAACAAATTCATAGGCAAGGAGCAGGCTCCTAGCTGGGATCAGGCCCTGGTGGAGCGTTACTAAGGGGAGCCATCGAGGGCGGGGGAGTCTTGCTAGGGGCAGCCCCAGGGGGACATGATGTTATGGGCAGGGGATGAGGAGCCTGGTCAGATGTATGGAAGGGGCAGTCTCTCTAAGCCAATTTAAGATTCTGGCTAGCATTTGGCTGTGCAGGTCTGGCAATCCAGGCTGCCTAGGTCAAGGCCTGACGAAGAAGAGGGTTTAGAGGAGTCTGACTGAGCTCTGGTTAAAAGAAAGTCTCGGTCACTCCCAAATTCTGGCACTAGGCTGTCAGAGTTTATTTATTATTCCCTTCATGAATTTTTTTTTTAAATCAGGGAGACAATTTATATCAATTGTAGCTCCAAGCTGTTTGGAACTAAATATTACTATGAAAAGCCCGACTCTAAATTGGCAGTGGTAATGCACTCCTGTAATCCCAGCACTCTGGAGGCTGGGGCAGGGAGGATCACCATGAATTCAAAGTCAGTCTAGGATACATAGTGAGTTTACTCCCATTTTCCAGAAGAAAAAATTTAAAAGGTTAAGTCATTTGTGCAAAACTTCATAGTTATAGAAAAAAAGGCAAAACCAGCTCTAGAATCCAGGTCTTTTGACTCAGAATCTGGTTTCTTCTTCCCTCTGTCCCCTTTTCCGGGTGGAAGGGCATGGCACCCGCTCCGGAAAACATTTCGGAAGCTGTCCTTCCCGGCAGGGGTGGCTGCCGTGATGTTGCTGCTAGATGTACACATCAGTCCAGTCGTATGGGCAGACAGGCTTGCTGTGGTCAGGGCCAGGTAGGGAGGCTGCAAGCTGATCCCCCAAAGGAGGCAGCCACACACACTGACGTTGACTTCTGGCCACACATCTCTCCCCAAAACACGCAGAAAGAGAAAGAAAGCAAACAATCGGAAAGATTTTATGAATGGTCGTTTTCCAAATGGATTCTTTTATTAGTAAAATTTAATCTACTTTCTTAATTCTATTCTGCTAATCATGTAAGTACTTACATTCACAATATTTATTTGGAATGTTAATCTCTTTTTTAGGCCTGGTAGATCAGTGTCCAGAAACTTACATTGAAACGTTTTTGGTTTTATTAACCTTCTATTTGGGGATAATTGTGAGTTTGTCTGCAATCTGTAAGAAACACAGAGCTCATGTACCTCTCAGTGTGTTTCCCTTCAGGGTAACGCCTTGCATAATTGTGGGACGTGAGCCCAACCTGGAAGCGACACTGACACAGTGCGTTTTTGTTTTTTTTTGATGGCGGGGATCGAACTCAGAGAGCACTCTAACCACTGAGCTAAATCCTCAGCCCCGGTGCATTGATTTTTAAGCAGATTTCTCCAGGCGGCTGAGCATCTACTACTCTGTGTTCGGCTCTGTGTAATTTGGCCACAAGACGGTGTGGTGCATTTTTTTAGAAATGTGCAACACCATCTTTAAATTAGGATCACAAGTCATCCTTGTAGAGAGGCGGGCTGACCTCTATGATTCTGATTTTAGGATATGTGCTGCTGAACCCAGATGAAAATGGATTTTTTTGAAATAAATCATGCCATAGAAGGATATATATGTGATAAAGCAAACTTTGTGAACTATTGAATGTAGAATTTAGTGACTATATAGGTATTCACTGTAAAGGTCTCAACTTTTTCTGTATGGCTGAAAATTTTCGTAATAAAATGTTGAGGGCTGGGGATGGAGCCCAATGTAGAGCACTTGCCTAGCATGCTCAAGGCCCTGGGTTACATCCCCAGCATGGTAAAAATAATGTTGTGACCAATTTAAGACATTAGGTTCTAGCACCTTGGGTTATATTTATTTCACACTTTCTACATTGTGGATTAGTATGTACGAAGTCTATATTTCAATTTTATTTCTAATCTGAAATTCAGGTAAGTCCCAGAGATATCTCAGTAAGTCCTGGTATAAAACATATTGTCATTTTTTAAAATTAAGAATTTTGGGGTTGGGGATTTAGCTCAGTGGTTAAAGTGCTTGTCTTGCAAGCACAAGGCCCTGAGTTCGATCCCTAGCACCAAAAAAAAAAAAAAAAAGAATTTTTGAGATATATATTAATAGTTTAAATTTTATGAGATATATAATGACTAGATATATTTAATCAAAAACATCCTCTGTGGTTATGAACTTTAAATGTAGTAGTTTTAAAGAGCCAGGAGTGGTGGCGCATGCCTGTAATCCCCGAACTCTGGGAGGCTGAGGCAGTAGGATCAAGTTTGAGTCCCACCTGGGCAATTTAGCAAGACTCTGTCTCAAAATTAAAAATAAAAAACGGTCTGCAGCCCGTGGCTCTGTCCCTGGAACCACTGTGTTTTATCCTTGCTTCGTCCTTGCATTTCTCTGCTTACCTAGGTATTCTCTCTACTAATTTAGATGTGTGATGTTTTCGCTTTTCTAAGACTCATAGAACATTCCAGTTCATTAGACCGAAATTTTCAGTTATCAAAAGGAACATGATTCATTATTGGAACAGAAGTGCAGCACTCAGGATGGTGTCACTAGTCATTTTCTTTCAACTCCTTTGATGGCTAGGCTTTATCATTACCCCATTTGTAAAATAATAGTTATGGTAATAGACTCTTGGGAAGAAAGGTTCTAATGGTGTTTTTGTCCCAGTTGAAATACAAACCGGCTCTTCTTTGTCCTAAAAGGAGTACACATGAGAGCCTGAGGTACAGGATCAGCATGCACTACAGAACGGCTGGCTTGAACAAAAGTGTTGACACTGCCCAGCCCGAACCCACCCTGGTCTCCGTCACAACTGCCGTCACTCAGTGTTATTTCTGGGACAGCGAAACAGGACACATGCCAAGTAAGAAGCGGCCCTCGCTGCTACCTCAGCTGCAGCTGAATTTTGCGTTCGGTGCAGCCCGGACAGAAGTCAGCCCTGGGAACTTGGGGAGGCTCGCGTTGGTGGGCAGGGTCTGTTTGGAGCAGGAGCAGCCTTGTGCTTTATTTCTGTAATTCCTTTTACCAACACAGCCCCACGTGCATCTGGTGATTCCAGATGCAATATGAAAAGCAATATAGGGAAGCTGTAGGATCTCATAAGTATTGTGTGGTGGGTAAGATGAAACAAACTTCCTGGTAAAGAGAACTTTTGTAGTTAAAAATATATTAGTGGGGTTGGGTCTACTGTAGCTCAGGGGTAAAGCATTTGCCTAGTATGTGGGGGGAGTTGGGTTCAATCCCCAGTACTGCCAAAAACCAAATTATATATTTTTTAAAAATATACATCCACATATATATATGTTAGTAGATTCTTATATATCTCAAGTCAGGTAAGAGCAGATCACCACTTTTACGATTGCCTTGTTCATAGTAAGTGTTTTAAAATGGCACCATACTGCCCATACTCTTCTGTCAGTTGTGTCATTCACTCAGCATTTATCCATCTTGATACGGTTTCCTTTTTTTTTTTTTTAACAAGGAATTAAACCCAGGGCCTCACACATGCTAAGTATTCACTCAATTGCTGAGCTAATCTCCACCTATTTAACTGCTGCATAGTATTCCTTCACTTTCCTCTACTTATGTGTACACTTGTTAATCTGTACATTCTGCTGCTGTTGAACATGTAGATTGTTTGCTGTTGTTGATAGTTGTAAGCAATACTGACAGAAACATTCTTCTTCGGTACTTGGGGTGTAGCTCGGTGGTAGAGCACTTGCCTAGAATGTTAAACCGTGGGTCGGATCTCTAGCCCCACAATTAGGAAGGTAGAGGAGCTGGAACAATTGTTTTTCATGTATCTTTGTGCACATGCGCAGAGTTCCCCTGAGAACAGGACTAGCAGGACTCAGAGCCCTCAGCTTTCCTAAATGTTGCCGAGTTGCATCCACGTTGGTTCCGCTGCGGGCACCCGTTTCCGTCTCTCAGCTGCCTGTGTCTGTTGAGTGTGTCCCTTCCTTGGCACTCCGCCCAGTTAGACGCAAGGTCCCCCATCTGACTCCAGGTTGGGGGGAATCGAACTCAGTGCCTTGCGCTTGCTAGGCAAGCAGTCTAACCACTGAGCTAAATCCCCAGCCCAGAGCACCGCCTTGAGGACACAGTGTCTCTCTAACCACCTGACCTTCTCTCGCAGCAAGTTCCTCACTGCGCCTGGGAGGATGGACGTCTAAGACACGGTGGGACTGTTCATCCGTGTGACCCACAACGCTGCTGCGGAAGGCTGCGGGCAACCTCTTCGGTTCTGCATGGTTTTACTCAAGGGGCTTGGAGGAAGGATCGAGCAGATATACAGAAGGTGGTAAGACTTCTATTTTAAAAGCTTTGCCACGATGTCTTAATCATGTTAAGAAGGAGAAAGACCCACCTTCACTGAAAGCAGAAGTAGCATAGAATTTCAAGTACAATCTTTCTTAAATTTCTTTCCATAGCTCTACTGTCTCAAGACCCAAAAACTGAATTCTTTATCTGTTTGGTCATGACTGGACCCTCATGTAGGCTAGGGATGAGCCAACAGAAAACACCTACCGAGCTTAAATGAAATCAAATGCAAGTTTATCTTACTTTATACACTAGACAAGAAAGTTATGTGCAAGTCAAACTGTAATTTATTATCATTGCAATGTGCAAGAAACCAGGAAGGAATTTATTTTTGAAACAAAAAAAAATCCTTTGGCAACTTCCTAAATTCTGTTTTACGTATTTCTTATTCTTATATTTTCTTACATTTGGAAGGTGTAGAATACACAGAGCATCCATTTCTTTGTTGTCCTGGTTAAGAGGTTACCAGCTGTAGTAAATAAAAATGCAATATACTCAGTTTTATTGGCATTTCAAATAAATATGTAGCAAATGCATTTTATTGTAAGTATGCCCCAGATTATTCATTATTTATCTGAAACTCAAGTTTAGCTGGATAACCTGTGTTACTGGTAACTCTACACAAGTGGGAGGATTTGGAATGCCAAGACCTGATCAAATGATTCGAGGA
Source organism: Hystrix cristata (assembly GCA_004026905.1). Lineage (NCBI taxonomy): Eukaryota > Metazoa > Chordata > Mammalia > Rodentia > Hystricidae > Hystrix > Hystrix cristata. The sequence goes on from PVJO010030035.1 coordinate 10,742, forward strand.
AGGTTTCATTTTAGAGGTGTAAGTCCTGTAGTTTCAGGCCTCACACCCTTTAGTCACTTAGGTTAGGTCTGCTTGCTTGTCTTCTAACAACTCCCCTGGGTTTCCACGGGGTTGCAAATCTGCAACACATCCTTCTATTCCTTAGCTGGAGGATACAGGACTATACTGAGTTGGGGATTCGGCGAGTTTATTGGTTCTGCTTCTCCTGCAGGTGAAAGTCACTGTCCTGGCTGATCATGACTTCAGCTCTCAATCCCACTGCCTTATTTAGGTCTACAGAGGATCCTGAAGAAGGCCGCTACAACAGCTCAGGTTAATGGACCTCTGTCCACGGCTTTGGGTCTTCTCCCTCACGGGACACACTGTAATCTGGTGATACCTCAGTGTCCAGTGGCACTTTAAAAAGGATCACAGAGTTGGGTGTTGTGGTAGGCTGATACGGTCAACTTTAGCAGGAATGCCCAGCTGGACTGAGTTGGTGTGGTTTGGGGTGTAGAAGATCCACCTGAGGATTCCTGCCGACATAAAGGAGAATGGGAGCAAAAGATAGTTGCAGGCTGTTTCCCAGGAGATCTGTTGCCGCTGGTTCTCCCAAAGGGGACTTGGCTGTTCTTGCTGAAGAAGGCGCTTGGGGCCTTTTTGGCCTTGGGGATGGCTGCTGTTGCTTCGGGGGAGCTCTGGTCTTCATCTCTGCTGCGAGCATCGTATCCTGGTTCCAGCAAAGATTTCTTCAGCCGTCATCTGCAGACACAGACGTACACAGGACATTGCTGTGGGCTCCCGGCCCTTGATTGGATCTTTTGGGTCTCCAGTGCATATACAGACATTCGGCACTCTTCCTGCATTTGGCTTAAGGGTGAATGTTGTAACTTGTAAGTGTCCTGTATTAAATCTGCTGTCTTGCAAACCACTGACTCTAGAAAGGTAACTAATACATGTGTAGTGTACAAGCTTGTAATCCAGCACTCTGGGAGGCTGAAACAGAAGGATTGCAAGTTCAAGCCCAGCCTGGGTAATTTAGTAAGAACCTGTTTTAAAAAAGGATTGGGAATGTAGGTGAGGGTCAGGACCTGGGTATCCCCAGTAAAGACGCAAAGAAAAAAAAAATCAGAGATTAGCACATATTTCCTAGTTGTGAATTATAAATATGAAGAGCCTTCTGTCCTTGTCTAAGATTTGTGTGTGTGTGCGCTGGGGATTGAACTTGGGGCCTTGTGCTTGCCAGGCAAGTACTCTAACCACTGAGCTAAATCCCCAGCCCCCATCTAAGATTTTAAAGATGTCATCGAAATACAGTTTTCTGGGTTTTCATCTTTCTCCTTTGGAATAAACCCAAAGAATTCTGCAAAAATGCCCTGTACCTTCTTTCTAACATTTTAGGTTGTTATCACCCTCTACGGATCAGAGGGATGGAGTGGGCCCCATCACCTTTGTGACCCCCAGAAGACAGTCTTTCAACTCGGGGGACTGGATATCTTCCTGCTCACCACCGGGTCCTCGCTGGGGACCTCCATGGCCTTCAGCTGCGGCACAGCAATTCCGGCAGCAGCCCATCTTGGTAAGTGGCTGCCTCAGGCCACCTTGTTTCTTTGCAATTTGTTATTATCCTAGCAAGAGAGTAGCAGGCACAAGGGAGATCAAAATACATGGCGGATGTTTACCTTAAAAATACTTATTACGGTAAAAGACACGTTGCCATTAATCCTCAAAATACTGCCCCCCAGCACACTTATCCCATTGTTCTTGCCACTTTCTGAGGCACTTCCAGAAGTTGTCTTTTGTGTCTTTGTGAGTTGTGATAAAAAAAAACAAATGAGGGCTGGGGATTTAGCTCAGTGGTTAGAGTGCTTGCCTAGAAAGTGAAAGGCCCCAAGGTTGAGCCCCAGCACCAAAAAAAAAAACAAAAAAAACAAACCATGATGAATGCTGCTGCCAAGTGTAATCCAACAGAAAGGCAGGTTTGTAAAACATTATGGTGGCCTTATCTACCTTATTTACTGGGTCTGGCACCATGTGACCTCTGGCTCTTCCCCAAAGACAGAATGGCCATGAGAGGTAAATGTTGGAATTGATTCAGGACATTGAGGCAGCCGCAACAGCACAACTAAAGACAACTCCCAAAGAGGACTTCAGAACTGCTTCATAAAGTGGCAAGAAGAATGGGATGAGTGTGTATAAAGCAAGGGGAAGTGGTCTGAGGGGGACTAATGGCAATGCGTCCTTTACTGTAATATATTTTTAAAATTTGAACATTCATGATATTTTTCAATCATACCTTGGTATATCATCACAATAAATAATAATGTCACAGGCCAAAGAGTAACAGATGGCTATTGGGTTTATGCTTTAAACTTGTATGAGAACAAACCCTGAAGAGAAATATGGAGAATTAACAATATAATATTTGGATGGTAGAAATGATGTTTTGTTTTCTCTCATTTTGTTTTCATTGCATGTCATGATTGTGTACAGCAAGTGATATAATGAGATATTGCTTGAAAGTGCAAAAAATGTATTTTTTCCATAAATGTATTTCTAAATATGAAAAATATCTCTAAAGCATAAATTTAATAAACAGCTGTCCCCTGAATGTTTTTTGGGTGAAAACGAAGAGCTTAAAGAGAAAGGACAGATGGAATCCTCATGCCAGCCACACCTGGGGAAGCATAGCCATGTACTCAGTGACAGCACGTGAGCCTGACCTGTGCGGGTCGAAATGAGTCTGTGTTTTCCTTCAGTAGCACTCTGAGAATTGGGTGAATGGAGAAAGTAGGTGAAAAATTAAAGGATGAAGCTAGTTGGTGCCTCTGGTTTTGGAAAAAAGGAGAAAAGGGTGAAGGATCTAATTCAGGCACTTGACAAGTCAGCTACCAATTGTTGCTCACCTGAAAAGAATTTGCAATCTACCTAAACTTATTAACCAAATAATCTTTCCCTGCTAAGCTGTGTCCTTTAGGCTGTAGAGCCTAACAACTTCCTTGCTGTCTCCTTTGTCAGCTATCTACAAAACAGTTTATATACTGTCGTTCCACTTTATATTATTAAAGTGGGTACAGTAGGGCTGGGCATGACGGTACATGTCTGTAATCCCAGTACTTTGGGAAGCTGAGAATTGCAAGTTCAAGCCCAGCCTGCACTGCCTCAAAATGCAAAGTGCAAAGGGTTATAGCTCAGTGTGAAGATCCTGGGTAATCCTGGATCTGCCCAGAATGCAGATAATGTGTAATACCCACTCGAAAAGATCCTCAGCATCATTCGTCACCAGGAAATGCAAACTGAAACCACAGTGAGGCAGCACTAACCACCCACCAGAACAACTAAAATTAAAACTTTTGACAAAACCAAGTTTGAGTGAGGCTGGGAGCAGTTAGAATTCTCACAAACCAGCAGTGGGAGTGTAAAACGGCACAGCCACTTTGGAGGACAGTTTGGCAGTTTTTTTAAAGTTTAAAATACTTTTGACATGTGACCAGAAATACCATTCCTAAGTACGTACTTACCCAAGATAAATGTCCATGCTAAGACTTGTACAGAGTCGTTCATAGCAGCTTGATTAATGAGCCGTAAACCAGAACAACCCAAATGGCCATCATGTGAATGAAGAAAAAATGTCAGCACAGATGTTCCCCAGAAATACTGTAGGTTCAGGTCCGAGCCCCTGCCATATGGTGAACATCACAATGAAGCAAGTCATGTAAAATTTTTGGTGTCCCATGCTTATAAAAGTTGTGTTTACGCTATACCATAGTATATCTGGTAAGTGTTCTTTAGAGTTTTGTTTTTAGAACAGTGTATAAGGCTTAATTTAAAAATACTTTAGCAAGGCACCGTGGTGGTAATTCAAGCACTCTGAGAGGCTAAGGCAGGAGGATCAGGCGAATTCAAGTCCAGTCTGAATGATTCAGCAACTTGGCGAGACCTTGTGTCAAAATAAAAAATGAAAAGGGATGGGATGTAGCTGAGTGTAGAGGCTCTGGGTTCAATCCCCAGTAACAAAAAGTAAATTAAAAACTTACTGGTTAACAACTGCCAAGCCAAAAAAAAAAAAAAATTAAAATTAAAAAAAAAAACAACTGCTAAGCATCATCTGAGCCTTCTGGAAGCCAGAATCTCTATGGGCAGAGGGTCTTGCCTCAGTGCTGGTGACTGCAGATGGATCAGGGAGGCGGCTGCTGGAGGCTGGGCTGGGAAAGAAGACAGTGAAGTCCACTGCATCAATCAACGCTTCCTTTTATGATCGGTTTCTCTGCCACACGCCGTTCTGTTTGGTCACATCCGCAGTAGAACGTCTTTCTAAATTACAGTGAGTCCTCTCAAACTTCACCTACTACTTATGTAATATTCTAAATTCTTTGTTGTCATGTCAACAGTTCCAGGGAGTTGGGGATTCAGCCCAGTGGTACAGCGCTTGCCTAGCAAGCACAAGGCCCTGAGTTCGGTCCCCAGCACCCACCCACACACAAAAAAATAGAAGCCACTTTCTTGCTCATGTATAAGAAGCAACTCCTCACCCATTCAGGTTTATCAGGAGATGGCAGCAATTCCACCACACCTTCCGCTTTGGCTTCAATTTCTAGTTCTCTTGCGTTGGCCACCACATCTCAGTTCCTTCCTCCATGGAGGGCTTGAACCCCTCAAAGTCACCCATGCAAATTACAATTAGTTTCTTGTTTTAAAAGTTTTATTTTAGATTTTGTATTAGTATGTGCTTGTGATACATAATGATTACATTCATTGTGAGGAGTTGGCACATATACATACTGCATCTTAGTCCTTTTTACTTACCCTTCCCTTCCCCTTCCCATCTGCAAAAGGTCTACCTCCCTGTCTCCTATTGTCTAGCTTTTATTTTGCTCTTTAAATTGTTTATACTTTGGGTTTAATACATAAGAGAAACAATGTGGTAGTTAACATTCTGTGTCTGATTTATTTTGTTTTAGCATATGGTCTTAAGGTGCATCCATTGTCCTACAAATGACTCAGATTTATCCTACATAGCTGAGTAGTACTCCATTGTGTATAAACA
>PVJO010030036.1:0-16060 GCA_004026905.1 Hystrix cristata
GGAGAACAGAATAGGAAGAACCCTCGAAGACATAGGGGTAGGAAAAAAATTTATGAACAGAACCCAGACTGCACAGGAAACAATACAAAGAATCAGTGCTTGGGACCACATGCTATTAAAAAGCTTTTGCACAGCAAAAGAAATCACCAACAGAGCAGGGCGAAAACCCACAGACTGGGAAAAAATTTTTGCTAGCTATTCATCGGACAAAGGTCTAACATCTAGAATATACAAAGAACTCAAAAAAATTAAACCTCTCAAATTTAAAGACCCAATCCAAAAATAGGCAACTGAAATGAATAAACATTTCTCAGACGAAGAAATAAAAATGGCAAATAAATATATGAAAAAATGTTCAACATCACTAGTCATTCGAGAGATGCAAATCAAAACGTTAAGATTCCACCTCACTCCAGAAAGAACTGTGTATATGGAAAAATCAACCAATAACAAATGCTGGAGGGGCTGCGGGGAAAAAGGAACCCTCCTCCACTGTTGGTGGGAATGCAGACTGGTCCAGCCACTGTGGAAATCAATATGGAGATTCCTCAAAAAACTACAACTGGAGGTTCCATTTGACCCAGCTATTTCCCTACTGGGGATCTTCCCAGAAGAATTAAAATCGTCATACCATAGGGACGTATGCACGACCATGTTCATAGCAACACAATTTGTAATAGCTAAGTCTTGGAAACAACCTAAATGCCCAACAACCAATGAATGGCTAAAAAAATGTGGTTTTTCTACACAATGGAGTACTACACAGCCATAAATAGGATAAATTAGAGTCATTCGTATATAAATGGATGTTCCTTGAGAACATACTTTTAAGTGAAATAAATCAGACACTCATGAGTACACATCGAATTGTCTCTCTGATATGAGAAATCATAACTGTAAATAAGTACAAAGAGGTGTAATAGATATTGTATAAAAGGAAGAAAGAAGGGAAAAGCAGAAAGGCAACAAAGGAAAGAAAAGGGAAAGGGAAAATATGGAAAATTATGAATAAACCTGCTGTAAATAGGGACGGAGGGAACAGAAAGGAGGGGTGGGGAAGAGGGGAGAGAACCAAGATGCATCATGTACAGGTACAAAATAAATGTGATGAATGTAACCATTATATGTAAAATGTACCAATACATGTTCTTGGTTTAAAATTTAAAAAAAAAATGTAAGTGATGACTGGGTGTAAAGAGAAACACTATCAGCACCTACCGTACATGTTCACAAATACATGAATTTGAATGAGAGCTATACCGTGATGCATAAGTTTAGGCCAAATTTCAAAGAGCACATTTTACCACGGTATCAGTCATCAACTTAACCAGGTATTCACGAATCAATGATTCTATACTGGAAAACAGTATTCAAACAAAGAGATTTTTGTTTTGGAGATTGCTGTTTTATTTTGGGTTTTGTTGGTAGGCTTGCTTTGTGCGTGTGTTTGTATGTACGTTTTCCCTCATCCTCTATCAACACTGGTTTCTTGGCTGCACCTTAATTGATGATAAACTTACTCAGATGATTAACTGTAGGTATTAATCTTGTTCAAGCACGTCTTTTCTTGAGCAACATATAAACTGGAGCCCCAAAGAGAAGGGCAGCCATGGCTCTCTATGAACTCCTGCTTACCCCGCCTTCCCGCCCTGCGGCAGTCCACAAAAGCTGGCATCTGCACAGAGGGCACCCAGCATCTCCTCTTTGGAGCACTCCCAGGGGGGCAGAGTCACTTGGGGACGGAGGGGGAGCTGATGACAGCGTTCTTGATGGAAAGGACAGTTTCAAAAGTTCTGAAGTACCTCTCAAAGTACATAAGTGGGTACAAAATAGTAGAACAAAGTGTGCTAAACATTTAGGTTCCAAAACATTCCTTTTCTTCAGCTGAAATCACCAAAAGCACTAATTGGAGGAATTAGAATCTACCTAATTTAAAACTCTCTTTAAAAGAACATGCAATCGACTCTGGCTCCAGCCAAAGAGCAGGACATGCTGTCCCATGTTTTCACTAACTGCGAGTGTTTCGATGCAGAAGGAGTAAGAACGAGATCCCTTTGAGTAAAACCCACCACTGAAATGTCTGATAACAGCCATCAGAGGTATTGCTGGTGTTCCTGGGTTGCTGGCACTACATATCTACAATCTGCAGGAGGAAAAAAAGTAGTGTCATCCTTAATAGAGACAGGTACGGAGATTCTTTACATGGGTATTCTTGACTTGTATTCATAAGTTATCTAATCAATAATTTGTATCCTAATAATATTAAGCCAGACAATGCTCAACTACATAACTCAGAAATACCTCCTTTCTGTCTTCTGTTTCATTGTGTGCCCCCCCAAACCCTCAACCTGAAACACAAAAACCTATGCACTCACATTAAAGTAGAAAACAAAAAAGCAAGGAGTGGGCAACTTGCTGCAACACCACACCAGGTTATGGTAAACTGGCCTTCCATCCGCTTGCCAGAGAGAAAAAGTACAGATTATGCACCTGGCAAATATCTACATGGTCTCCAGAGCAGCAAGATTCACCCATTTGGTACAAAAGTGCACAACTGCAGCTGAGAGAATAAATCAGTTCAATTCTACAAACATTTATCAAGCTCCAGTCTAATTGCTGAGTCTTTTTGGAAAAAAAACAAATGCACCTGGCTAGCGGGGCTGGTTTTTAAGAAGTCTAAAATTATGCTATCCCTCCCTCTCTCTCACCAGAAAACAAATCATGAGAAAAGATGCAACCAACTCCCTCAAATGATAGGCACACGAGTATTTCAGATGGGAAAGTACACCAAGCCTTTGGCATGCTAGTTCTTTTTTGTACACAAGCAAAAAGAATTTCCTTCTTTGTTTGTTTTTTTGGTGCTGGGGATCGAACTCAGGGCCTTGTGCTTGCAAGGCAAGCGCTCTAACAACTGAGCAAAATCCCCAGCCCAAGAATTTCCTTCTTATCTTTATAGTTTGTTGTATTAAAATGCTGTGTCCACTAAGAAATCCCTGGTTAATTACCTAGATATCAATCACCCTTCAGGATTTTGGATATAAGATTAGACAAACTATATGCTGAAATAAGTTACAGCACCATTGTTTCTCTTCCTCCCACCCTTCTTTTTAAAAATAAGATGGTGTTTTTGTCTGTTGCCAGGCTGACCTTGAACCAAATTTATGATCTTCCTGCCTCAGCCTCCCAAGTTACCAGGAGTACAGGTACACAGCATCCTGTCTGGCTTGCTCTATAATTCAAATTCAAACACATCAAGGATCTACTTAAAGTGAATTCTAGACATGCAATGCAAGGGCAGGGAAAAACCAATCCTTGCCAAATATTGAAGAATTTTTTTTTTACTAGAATTTTCTCCTGGAACAGTGAAACAAGCTACTTAGCCAAAGGTAAGGCTCCACCCCTGACCTGGGAGCTTCCAAGAAACCATTTATGAGCACTCGGCTCTCAGTCTCCTCATCATTAAAACGGGGATAATTACACCTTCTCCAGTTTGTGGGCTTATCACAAAGGTGAAATGAAATAAGACATATGAATATCTTAGGGCAACAGTTCATCCTAACATTGATGGTTGACTGTATAGTCTCAAATACGTGACAGGAAAAAGAAGCCTAAGAAAACCCATCTCTGTCACCAAAAGTGTGCGACAGGGTCTTCAAAAGCTCAGAGGAGGTGTAGCCTCTTGTATTTAGCCACAAGAGGTTTTAGAGCAATGTCCATGACACCACTTTTAGAAAAAAGCGGAAAATTTTTTTTCTTTATCTTATTTTCTTCCATTACCTTGAATAATAAGAAGACACAGTTTTATTTAAGTTACCAGGTAGTTAGCTGCCGTGGGTTACTTTAGTACCAGTTTCCTCCATTAGTACACAAAAAGAGTTGAGATTAAATAAAAAACTATTCATATCCCACTAAAATTCCAAACTCAGCAAACATGAGAATGATGTACTTTTGTCGAGTTCGTATTTTTAACCACCCGCTCTGTCTTGGCACCAGATGAAGAGAAAGTGAGGTCCCCGGCCTCAGGAAGCACAGAGTTTAGAGTAGGAGGTGCCAGCGAGCACAGCACGGAGCAGTGAGGTCGGTGAGGGTCACCGGGTGCCGGAAGGCCATCACATTCTGCTGGACGGGCTGGTGCCTGAGCTGAGAGTTAAGGACACACAGAGTCACTGGGCAGAGGTGGAAGCAGCAAGCATACAACAAGAATAAACAAAATGTGTCCTTCGTGCACAAGCACCAAACAATGTTCTACTGTTGAAACATAGTGGGAGTGAGGACAGGCCAGAGAAGAGACTGGAAGGGGAGGCAGGTCACGTCATGAGAACCTGGGACTGGGGACACAGGACCGTACTCCTTGGAGAGTAGGACCCCACTTGGCATGGGGTCACTCTGCCAATGGAGGAGGCCAGGAGAGGGTCAGGGGTGAAGCAGTATGTTGGTAAATGGACAGCTACGTGAGGTAGACACCATCTTCCATCCACACCCTTCTGTTTTTGTATGCAATACTGGAACTTCCTGTGGAGAAGAATGTTTTGCTACTAAAACAGAAAATTGATGGTATTTTAAAGGTAAAGGAGAATATCATTTATAAAAGTTTAGTAAAAAGTAACCACAGCCCAGAACATTTTAATATAGAAAATATTCACAGTACTCTTAGGAGGCAATATAAAATGTTTGCATCCTTTTTGGCTGACCTCTACCTGGGAAGAGTCATTTTATTTAGTTGTAAACAATGTTGACTAATCAAGGGCTTTAGCTGGTTTCAGATCCTGTGAACATGCTGGAGCCCTGCTGGTGCTGGGCACTCAGTCACCTGAGGACGAGGTGGGCTTGGCAAGTCAGCAGGAGGGATGCCCACATAAAGACGGGTGTATGCGCAGGCCACTCCAGCCTGGCTGGACACTCGGTGCTGCAAGACATTATCTAGGAAGCCACCACCTCAGCGGTTAACTCCACCAGGAACACTTTTTTAAGAGAAACCAGGAATGGGGTATGGAGAGTTAAGGTTTAATGGGAACAGAGTTTCAATCTGGGAATACGAAAATGTTCTGGAGATAGATGGTGGTGATGGCTGTGCAACAATGTGTATGCACTTAATGCCAGTGAAAAGCACCTTAAAATATCTAAAATAGTTAATTTTTACATATATATATCTACAATAAGAGACAGGAAGAGAGAGAGGCTCAGGTAAAAAGTAGTAAGATGTCCAGTAAGATCCATTTAGCTAGCAGTTGCTCCCTTGAATGTGATGCACGGATGACAAAAGTGGATTTCTTAAGAAATGATTTAAAGAGAAGCATCAACTCCAACATGCCAGTGGCCTGTCAAGACTATGTCCCAGTCGGCCACATGATGCAATTATGGGCAAGTTTCCTAAAACAACAGAGTGCCTTTTCTCTAAAGGAGACTGAGCTCTTCACATCATTTGGTTCCTAACTGTTCCATGCAGTCCGCAAAGATGCTGTGGTTAACATTATCAGTACTCTTGTAGTAGTTCCTTTGTATTTATTTAGCGCTCTCATGAAGCAGCTGCTACCCTCGCCTTCCTTTGTTGTAGAGGGAAACCAAGCAGACACAGCTTCGTGCACGGCCTTGTAAAGCACAAGGGGACCCAGATCTGAAACCATGCCCCAAACCACAATCTCCAGCAGCGGAAGTGAAAAACAACCCCATTTGCAGGCCCAGGCCATGCCTCCCTCCCTATCCCAGACTCTCACCACCCAGAAAGGCTCTTACTTAGTGGAAAGATGATACCGTATTTGTTTGTCAAATGGCAGATACTGCTGTTTGCAGATGCAAAATATCCAACTGAATTTAATAAAATGACATCTGAGGCAAAAATGCAGAGATAAGAAATTCAATTTCAGTGCCCCGACTGATTGGTTATTCTTCTTAAAAATGTTTCAAATGTTTTCCAGATACAAAACAGTTAAAACCGTGAAATTCTAGGACCTAATCCTGGCAGGATTTCATTTTACAGGTTACAAATAACCCCAAAATAATGGCAGTTTCATAGGGACTATTGATTGTCCAATTACTTGAAAGTGCCTTACAAACACCAAGTCATTAAGGGTATTATAAGATCTAAAAACTACAAGTCACGAGGTGGTTGCACATCAAGGTATTTGGCAATTCACTCATCGATATGAGATGGACTGAAAGTATTTTGAACTAAAATAATCTAAATACTTCAAATCAAAAGTGAGTATACAAGTGGTGGCCCATGTCTAGCGCTAACAGAAAGCCTCATCAACCTTTCATCTGATACGGGAACATACACATCTTCAGAGACTGAGGCAACAAGATGCTGCCCTGACCTCGTGGCTCTGAATTAACGAGAGAGTGGTATAAAATGCTCGGGTGTCTGCACCTTTCAACACAGAGCTGCTCGCGGAAGTGTCAACAGAGAGCTGCTCAAAGATACCAGGCCAAACAGGTATCTTAGGAATGTGCTTAGGCACTCAGCACAAATCATTTTGCTAATGGTTTAGAACATTTCTATCAAGAGTTTTGTAGTGGGAAAAGCACAAGCTGTAAATGGATTCATGGAAGCAGCTTATGGAACTCATACAGACTAGTGCTCTACTTAGAATTGAAAGATAGCACATCTGCAAAGAGCTCCGAGGCCATTCTGGCCCAACACCGTCGCCACACAGATGCTCCCTGACTCATGACTGGTTATATTCCAATCGCCCCACCATAACTCAAAAACGCACTTTATGCAACTAAGCTATGGAGCATTAGAGCTTTGCCCAGCCTACCTTAAATGTGCTCGAAACACCTACTTTAGCCTACACTGAGGTAAAATCGTTCAGCACAGAGCTTATTTTATAATAAAGTGTCGAATATCTCACATAATTTATTGAATACTATACTGAAAATAAGTCAAATGGTTCTCTGGGTTTTTTTCACACCATCATAGAATCAAAAAATCAAAAGTTAGAGACTATATATAGATGAAATCGAGTCTTAGAAAAACTAAATGACTTGCTTAAGCACAGGTAGTTAATGAGCTGCAGAGCCCAAACTGCAAGCCAGAAAGGGCCACCAGCCTGAAGTCTGTCTAGTATGAGTCCTACGGGCTTCCTAAACCTGCTTCAACTTCTGTCACTGATGTGACCTGGGCAGACGACAGTGGTCACACTTTTGGTAGTGTCGCTATATGAAACCTGATCATCCCACAGCCTCACAGAATTGGATGTGTTCTGTACACTCCCTCTGTGGGGCCTGCAATCCACTACTGACATGATGCATTTACACATCTTGCTACTCCAAAATCTGAAGACAGAATTACACCACATGCATATCTATAAACCCTGCCCCGCAAGTGGTGCCAAGCAGTTATAAGATGCTCATTAAAAAGGATCTCACTGAAAAAATGAACATATGTAAACAAAACCCCAGGATAGACAAGAGTGCTTAAGTCTCATCCCTAAAGGCAAAAACATACAAAAGAGCATTTATACCATCCAAAAGGCTACACCTCATCCCAATCCTGGCTCCATCTAAGAAGTTTTGGGAAAAAACAGAATCTTTCTTCGTCCTCTACAACAAACCAACTAATTCCAAATCTGTAGACTAGGACCCAGATAGCTATAGTTTCTCTAACTTTCCAGGTGGTTTCTATGCACAGTGAGGACTAAGGATCACAAATAGCAATGCAGAGGGGAGGGGGGGAGAGGGGGGAGAACCAAGATACATCATGTATAGGTACAGAATTAATGTAATGAATGTGACCATTGTATGTAGAATGTACCAATACATGTTCTTGGTTTAAAATAAAATTAAAAAAAAAAAAAAAAAAACAAATAGCAATGAGAAATTCTACATAGCCCCTCAAAGCACGTTTTGGTAGCAACAATGGAGGTCCTGCCACCTAGTAGAGAAAGCGAGCCCTGGATAAGGCATCTCGCACACATGCACTCACGAAGGCCTTCCATCTGGGCTCACTGGGCAGCCACCTCGTTCATCACACCCAGCAGCTCATTGCACACAGTGACAGCCTTGAACTACGCCATCACAGCTAGCTAGGAGGACGCCTCATCGGTCAGTACACTCAAAGGTACCTACTGCAGAGCCGGGCTAGAACTGTAATGGACAATTCTGGCCAACTTCAAAGAATGTACGCTCTGAGATTAAATAATAATCCCAAAGCCTTCACTACGCTCAGCTGAATCTATGACTAAGAACAACGCTTCGCATGTACCACAGCATCTTACAGATGTTTTGTAAATAAATGTCTATCTGACAGTAAAACAATCCCAGTTTCTGCACTCCTCGGAAAATAGTGCCCGGATGTGTTGGTAATTACGACTTTTTAAATTAAATAAAACCAACTAGTACCCTTGACCATATCACTAATTTAGTTTAATAAATGTGGTTCTCTAAGTAATGCAAAACTCTTTCTGAAAATATCAACATACCAGACCTGGTTCAACAGCCTGGTTTATAAGAAAATGGAAAAGACAACCCTACAGCCATGTTTTACACCAACTACCCTGGACCCCAAGGGAAGGGCAGACAGGGAGGCTGCAGCAATGGTGAGCAGGGCTCCCCTATAGTAGAGGGACCTAAGTCACCTGATACCTTTGTTCCACGGGATAGTTCAAGGGATATTCATGTGGGTTACCTGGGAGAAAGAGAGAGGGTTCCAAACTTAAGTAAATTAGGAAAATATTTGCTGAAACAAAGTAACACAAATGCTAATACTGCCCCCTTCAAAAAGGATTGCAAGGTCAGCATACTATAGAGATGCCTGCATACCTGTGTTAATTGCAGCCCAATTCAGAACAGCTACTGGAAGCTGTGCAACATCTATATGGCTCCATTCAGCCATTAAGAGAAATGAAATCATATCAGTTGCAGGAAAATGGATGGAAGTGGATGGAGATAAAAAGTGGAGGGCATAAAAGTAGAAGGGGGACTATTAGAGAAGAGAAAGGGAACAAAGGGGGAGAAGTAAGGTAGGGGGAAGGGGAGAAATGGGGGTGAAAATGGACGAAGAATGGTGGGCTATGCAACCACTCTAATCATTCAACATTTTGTTCACAGGGCTTCTCTTGGAGTTGTGCTGAACATATTTTCAGAAATGTGACTAGCTAATGCATGTTAATGAGGCAAAGGGCAGGCAAAGGCAAAGCCAGAGAGACTTCCCACTCAATCTAAAGGGCCTGGTTTTCCTAAAGACCCCAAAATAGACAGAAGAATGAGTTGGTAGTTCATTCTGGAGTTGCACTACCGAGAGAGATCATCATTTACTCGGTAACACACAACACAGTGATCCTGAAGATGAACACAAGAGAGAGCAACACAGGAGTGGACTTCCTGCATCAAGCACTCTTCCATCTGCCTTATAAAGAATGACAATAGCGATAGTCAAGTCTCGCCTATACATAGTGGTTTGTATTAAGCAAAATCTACTTCAAACTCATAATAGGCTGGTGACATATATCAGAAAAGATACTTTAATTATCATTTTAAAGATGAGACCGACTGGGGCTCTAAGTGGGTCTATGGCAAACCCTAAACTAAGGCAAAGTAAGGAAAGAACAAAAATCTTATAACAGGTCTTCATCTCCTAAGAGACATCCATTCTACCCCAGACTCCTTCACTAATGTCACAGTAAGGGCTTTCTACTTAGATTTTTTTAATATCTCTACTTAGATCTTTTAACATCTAAAAAGGAAATACTGTCCACCCCCCACCAAATTTGTGAAAATATATAATCAATAAAAAAAAAAACCTACTCTTATCCTACCTCAGTTCCAGAATGCTGGTGGGAGTCCTTATTTCCTCTAATAATCAGTCTTCTCTCTACAGAGTATTGAGAAATTGTCTTTTTCAAATGTTCACGACAAACTCTAACACCTATCATCAAATGCCATACAAGAAGTACTGAGAACTGGATTTCACACAAACAGTGTTATTCGAGCATACGTAGAAACTAAGAAATCAAATGGAGAGGAAGGGAAAACACAAAGATGTGTGCTTGTGAGTTTATCCTTCTATGAATGTTTCTTTCAGAGCATAAAATGTTCCACAGAATCCAGCCTGGGGATGAACACAGCGCTGGTGTTTGGGAAGGAAGGACTGAGTGCCCTTGTGTGTCTGTCTCTGGGTGAGGGTTTCCATGCACTTCACACTAGAGTTTTCCTAACAGCCCTGCTCTGTACTGTTCATAATGGATGACGAAATTCAGACTAGGACACTGTTGATTATCTTCACACAACTAGAACAACGCAGAGCCAGACTGAGAATCCAGCTTAGTAGGGCTCCGAAGTCCTTTCTGCTTATAGAAATGCTAAATTATGCTCCCAGATGTAGCGTAAATGTTAAAGATACTAATTGTTTCCCAAATCTCCATGCTGCAGCCCACACAGGATCCAATTCTGTCTGGGCAGTATTAATCCCTCTGCCGCATATTCTACAACTTCCATTTCTGCTTATATCTCAATTTTTAAAGTTTTGCCATTTAGTTCTATCTTTTGAGCAGTGATTCCCAAGTAAGGGTAGCTTCGCCCCTCGGAGGACATTTGGCAGTTTCTAAAGACATTTCAATTGTCACATTTTTACTGGTGTCTAGTGGGTCGCAGCCCAGAGACGCTGCTGACACTTAAACTGCACAGGAAAATCTCCACGACAAAGAATTATCCAGGCCAGAGTCTCACTAGTGAGGACTGAGGTTGAGAAGTCCTGCCTCGGGGGAACAGTGTGATTTAATGATGTGCATGCTCCCTATAAAATGGGGCCTTAACCATCAGGAGGAATAATTAAGACAAAAGATACAAAAACACTTCAGCATTCAGTGAGAGCTCTGAGTACCAACTAGATCATCTGACTGCACATTCCACACGAATAGGAACCACATCACTTAGCTCTGCATTATTCTCACACAAAACACAGAGCTTTTTTCCACTGGCACTCAACAAATGTGAAAGAATATATTCTTTACATTGGAAATTTTTGATACAAACACAAATGCAACTATTATCTAAGAAACACAACATTCACCCATACAAACTCCTTGCCAAACAAGAAGTGAACAGTACAATACATGATTCATTGCAAAAGACTATGAAAAGTACATTGCACCCTGAATAGTGCCACAGAATTGTCTTCTTATCAAGACTCTAATAAGCTCATTATTAATATTTCTTATAGATTTTTAATAAAAGATTAAGGGATCATGAGATGCAGATTTGAGGAAATCTCATGCAACAAACTCCACTTACTTTATACTAGTACACATTCGACAATACTGACTCTCAGGTCTTGAGGCAAATTATTCGGGAACAATCTTTGACTGTAATCACTAGCATGTCAAAAACACTGCCAAGTTAATCTCTGAATGAGTTAAAACCGGCTGGTATCTTAGGGCAAGATCTTTATATTTTTTTGCTTTTCTCAGTTTATACAAGTTTAGCTCAGCATGGAAATCCTAAAGCAAATGATTACAAAAAGGATTAGGCTTCACTTTCCCTCAAGTGACCTTACAGCACAATAACAGATAATCATTTTTGCAGTTTCTGGAGGTGTGGGCCCAGGGCTTTGAAATCGGAATGAACCCACACACTTACTAAAAAGTCCGTAAAAGTGGGTCAGACCCTAGACATATTAAATCAAATTTCAGAGGTTGGGGCCTGGAAATCTACATTTTAAATATTTTCTCCAAATATTTATTTTGCACAGTAAAATTTGAGAACCTCTGCCAGGTGACTGAACCCCAAAAAAGTGTTTTGACTCACAGAGTCTCAATTCTTTTAATGCAAAATCCACTTCCCACTATAAAAAGCAGGTAGAGTGCTTGATCTGTTACTTTTGGGCAAGTATGTTTTTCTGAAATTAAGCAGACTGCTATTTTATGGGAAATGGTGAAAAAATTAGACACAAATATAGAAAGAATTATCCACAAAAACAGAGCCCAATTCTGGGCCCAACTCGGTACCATGCTGGGAATACAGTGATGAACCGGGTAGACTGTGTCTCTGACCTTATTTTCCCTATTTATGTATTTAATTAAGTTGTTTAGTATATACATAAACCAAGAAGAAAGATAATCCAGAAAGGGATCATTTAGCTAATACAACAAGTTGATAGATAGAGAAGGTCTAGAAGAGGGAAGCAGAGGCAGGGCCTGGTTGCAGGAGACACAAGGATGAAAACCGGCTTCCCTGAGGAGGAACTTTTGATTTGAGACCTGAAAAGTGAGAAGCAAATACTGCAAGGACAAAAGCCTTCAAGGCACAGGGAACTGTAGCTATAAAGCCATTGCTGTGAGAACAAGTGTTTGTGAAATTACGATAGAATTAAATAATATAAATAAGGAGGTTTTGTGAAATACAGAACAATTGACAAAGCCATGGTGGTACGTGCCCTATGATTCCAGCTACTTAGGAGGCTGAGGCAGGAGAATTGCAAGTTGGAGGCCAGCCTGGGCAACTCAGTGAGACTGTGTGTCAAAATAAAATAAATAAAATTGAGGTTATAGCTCAGCGATAGAGTATTTGTTTAGCATAATCAAGGCCCTGGGTTCAATCCCTAGTACTAGGAAGTCGGTGGGGGGGGCAGGGGGAACTACTGACAAGTAAAAGATTTTTAGTAAATACATTAGGATAGTTTCAAGGATAGAAGCAGGGATAAGGAAGGGCTGGTCTATTTCATATGAAAAATAAATGAAGCAACTGAGACTATAATGCCTGGAGAAAAGGAAACACAAGTACCTATTTGGGGCAAGAAGAGAGAAGTGTTCAAATATCTGAAGTACTGTGCTTTGTGGAAAATTCAATTCTAAATAGTTCAAAGGGCAGAAAATGGGGTTGAAACAGTAAATATTTCTGGAAGAAGAATTTTGACTTAATGAAGATTCTAAGGAGTTGCAGGAAAATGAACTGATTTTAAGTAATGAGCTCCACATGATTGGAAGTGATCAAGGAAATAGCCAGTTGGCAGAAGAATGATCACACAGATGACACATGAGGACTTTTATAACCATTTGAAAGTGCACACACAGTCCTGTTGTGTCTGCCTCTTTCTCAAGCACTATAACCACCAAAATGGCATCTCTACTTTGTACTTCACAACTTTAACGAGATTTGAAAACACACATAAGAAATACAGAGGAATCCATCATATTCCCAGTTCACAGCATCACTTGGGAAAAATATGTTTCCATGTCTATAATAACAATAAATATTTCAAAAGATCAGTTAAGAAACAGGATAAACCAACATTCACTGTAAGTATACGGCTAATTTGAAGCGGTCTTTGAAGGTAACCAATGACCAATTATTTTGACTTATTAAAGTAATAACTGTACATTACCAAAAATGTGTCCAAATCCCATTAGGTTCCTAATAGGTAGTATGCTGATAAACAAGACTTTTAGCAAAAAACTATGTGGCTTTGTGTTGATCTGATTTTATACGGGAGCCATGGGCTCAGGAAGGTTGTTTCCTCATTAAAAATCCTGATGAGGAATAAATATTCTTTATTATTTACCCATTCTGTCCAGTAAATAAACAACTTCTATCCAGTAAGACAAACAAACAAACAAATGCTGAATGGCTACTTGATTGCTCAGGACCAAAATGCTAAAGATAAACAAATCTAGCCTACGAAGAACGGGTGCCATTAGCCAAACTGTGGAATAAGACCACAGCCAACACTGAAAAGCTGAACGTTATTTAAATATTTAAATAATGCCTTATATATGGCCCTTGTATAAACTATTCATATTTCTTAACCAGGTGTATCTATGTTACAAGCATATATTCTTAAAGAACTCTTACTATCTACATATATTCTTTATTTGTCATAATATGTACATTTCTTAAAACTTATTGGAAAATAAAAATCTATGTCTCTCATAGGGCAAATTATTTAAAAAGTTATAATGAAATATTCCACAAGATAAAGGTTATATCCATTGAGTTATTCATAAAAATCATACCTTACTTTATGAAAGCCAGGAACACCAGAAGATGAATTTACAAAAAATTAAAACAAAGGGCTGGGGATTTAGCTCAGTGATTAGAGTGCTTGCCTTGTAAGCACAAGGGCCTGAGTTCAATCCCCGGCACCACCAAAAAAAAAAAAAAAAAAAAAAATTAAAACAAAGAGTTTAATATTTAATGTAAAGAAAATATTTATCAGCTTTTATGTATAAGATTCCCATCCTGGGGGCTAGGGATTTAGCTCAAGTGGTGAAGTGCTTGCTTAGCAAGCGCAAGGCCCTGAGCTGGGGTCCCCAGCAAACTGCCCCAAAACAGAATCCTGTCCTAAGGCTACGAAATTTCCATTTATACCTGAAGTATTTAAAAAGCATACTTATTCTGTAAAAGTTACAAAATGCTTTAACCCTTCGCCACTCTGGTCAACAGCAGGATCAGAGAACCTTTCAGGAAACCCAAGTGTCTCTGTTAGACAACAGTGTCACTGAACATCACCTGGTTGCCTAGACACCAAGCCCTTAACTAGTGGGGACTTACTACTCCATAGTTAAATCAATACAACACAGGATCACTGCAATGGCCACAAAACAACAAACAAGGCTCCCAAAAGAGACTAGGATTCTTATCCCAAAGTCCAATGCATTCACCATGTCCATTCACTGCGATGGACATTCTCTTTGCCTCAACAGGGAGGGTGCCAATTACTGTATCAAACACTAAGAGAATGGAACCCTGGAGAAAAATACTGTAATGTAACTATTCAATCTAGCCAGTAAGTATGTTCCTTCTCTTAAAAATATATGAGACCTCTTGCCATGTGTTTCCTTTTTTCTTGGTAGGTGACTTAAAATTAGGGATAATTCTGGTTTTTCCAAACATTCTCATCCTTAATGGAAGGCCTTATGCTATCTCCCCTTGCAAGTGTGCAGTTATACCTCTAGGATGGATGGACAAAGCTATAAACTGTCTCCCACATGTGCATTCTGCTTGTGGAAAGCATTCTACAATGGACGGCTCTAAGAAGTGGCACCACAAAACCAACAGCCAGTACGGTTTCTCCTGCCTTTTGACAGGAAGTCAGAAGTAATTGTGTACCTAAATCAGGGCTTAATTCATTAGCCACATTACTTCACAAGTTCAATCCAATTTCTCGAAATGCAATAACACAATCTTCCAACCTAACTATCTTCATTGAAAGTATTTAAAAGGATTTGCTGAGACACATTTCTTTCTGTGTCAGACAGGATCAGCGTCAAGTGAATAACTCAGCAGACTACAGTCTGTCCAGCTCTAAGGGCTTGACATTTTCAGTTGGTTTTTGCAAGGCACAAATTCTCCCCTGGAGTCGACACCAGAGGATCTACCCCAGTAATAAAGGCACAAAGGGTATATCCATTCACAACTGTCCTTTAAAAACCTGACTCTGCAGCACACCTTATACACATACTTTAGACATTCTGCAGAATTGGAAATATTATAAGCTAGGTGATTTCTGAACTGAGAGAAGTCTGGGGATCAGAGAAGGAATTCTTAAAAATAGAACAATAAGGTAATTTATAATGGAAACATCATCTCACAGGACTACCACTCAAGAAAATGATGGCTCTATCCCAAGTGAAAAAATCCTAAGAAACTCCTGGGTTGTTTTTTTTTTCTTTCTTTCTTAAAGCATTTCAATGGCTTATTCACCAAAACCCCAAAAATTTTAGTCCAAAACTGTTCATTTCCATTTCCCTTTGACAACCAACAGAGAAATCAGGCCACATTAGAAAAAGAAAAGAAAAAACCAGTTCTTAGGTCATTTATTAGGGGAAAACTTAACTTTTTCCCAGTACTGAACCCAGGGCATTCTCACTGAGTTACAACCCCAGATCTTTCTGTTTGTTTGCTTCTTTGTTTAGATAGAAGGTTTCGCCAAGTCACTAAATTGCCCAGGCTCCTCCTGCCTCAGCCTCCCAGAATGCTCGAATTAGAGATGTGCACTACCACCATCATCACACCCAGCAGGGAAAACATTAAAAAAAATTCCTTTGAGTGAATTTGTGAGCAAACATTAGTAAAACAGCAGGAAAACCAATCTCAACTCAAGCTTAACTTTTAATTATTTACTAAC
>PVJO010030037.1:0-15754 GCA_004026905.1 Hystrix cristata
GGATGGATCTGAGTGCAGCTTCCTTTGCCCTGGACCTCCCCACATGGAGCCTCGTTCCCAGAACTGTGCAGGGTCGGGGTGACGTGACTTGTGAACAGGCGTGAGTGGGCCCTGGTTCACTGTGGCCTCTGCCACCTGCAGCCCTCGAAGGATACTGGTACTTATGTCCACTCACAGATTCTCAGGGCAGCGAGTGCAAACTTAGCACAATCCCCAGGTGGGTTGCCAAAACAAAATCGCATGTTGGAGGAAGGAAGACAAAGGATCTGCCCATCTCCCCACCCCCTTTTTTTTTTTTTGGTCTTTTTGAGACAGAATCTCACTGTAATTCAGGCTGGCCTTGAACTATGTAGCCCAGGCCAGCCTCAAATTTCCAGCGATCCTCCTGCCTCAGCCTCCTGAGTGTTGGGATTACAGGCCTGCACCATCATGCCCTGCTCATTTCTGATTTTAATAACATTAACCTTGCGTTTCTTCTTGAGCAATCTAGCTTGTCAGTTTTGTTGATCTTTTCAAAAAACCAATTTTTGGTTATGCTGATTTTAGCTATTGTTTTCTAATCTCTGTTTCACCTTTTTCTGTTCCATGTTTTATTATTTCCTTCTGTCTCTTTGAGTTTAAGTTGCTGGTTTCTTTCCTAGCTTATTCAGAAGTTTATAGTATCAAATATGCCATCTTAGGGGCTGGGGATTTAGCTCAGTGGTAGAATGCTTGCCTGGCAGGTACAAGGCCCTGAGTTGGATCCCCAGCACTGCCCCGCTCCCCACGCCAAAAATGCCATTTTAGGACCTGCTCGCTGCTGTTTCTGATGGGAAATCAGTTGTTAATCTTACCGAGGACTCCCCTCCCTTCTCCCTTTTTTTGGTGCTGGGTTTTGAATCCAGCACCTTGCACATGCGAAGAAAGCACACTACACACCAAACTATAACCTGGACCACAGTTTAGGATCCTTTTTGTATGATAAGCTACTTTGTTTTGCTGCTTTGGAGATGTTCTGTTTGACTTTTAATGTTTTGTCTGTGATGTGTCTAGGTGTGGCTCTCCTTGAGTTCATCCTGCTTGACATTCCATGAGGTTGAATATCTAGATTAGTGTTTTTCATCAAGTTTTTGGCCCTTCTTCCTCTCTTTGCTCTTCTTTCTGTTTTTCTCTTTCAGGCCTCAGAATCAAATCCAGAGGCCTGCTCATGTTAGGCATGAGCTCTGCTGCTGAGCTATGTCCCCAGCCCCATTTCTTCAGCTGTTCTTCCTGATCCTCCTGCTTTCTCTTCTCTTTCTGTATCACCATTATGTGTATCTCTTAGTAAGCTTGATGGTGTCCCACTGACAAGACTTCGTTCAACTTTCTTCATTTTCTTTTCTTTTTGTTCCTCAGGCTCAGTAATCTTAGTTGACCTTCAAACTCTTGATTCCTTATTCTGCCAGCTCAGATCTGCTGTTGAGACCCTCTAGTGAACTTTCTGTTACCATACGTTTCAAATCCAGAGTTCTATGGGACTTCTTTTTATTGTTTTTATTTCTTTATTGATATCCTCTAGTGAAAGATTGTTCTCATTTTCCTTTTAGTATTTTAGTGTACTAAAGTACTAAGTGTTTTTCTTTATCTCTTTGACTTTTGCTTTTGATGTTTTTGTTGCTGTTTGAGACAAGGTCTCGCCATACATTCCAGGCTGGCCTCCAGTTCACTGTGTAGACTGGGCTGGCCTTGAACTCATGAAGGCCTGCCTGTCTCAGCCTCCCCAGTGCTGGGATTAGAAGCAAGTGCCACCATGTCTGGTGTTGGAACATAGTTTAAATAGTTGAATTAAATCTTTGTCTAGTAAGTCCAGTGCGTGAACTTCCTTGGGCAGGTTCCACTGATTTCTCTCCCCACCCCCCACTTATTTCCTTGCACCTTGTAAATTTTGATTAGAAATTGGGCATTTTCAACACTAAAATGTAGCAATTCTGGAAATGAGATCCCTGCCCCCAAGGCTTGGTGATACTGCTGCTCGTTGTAGTAGTTCCCATTTGTTGGTGGGTTTTCTGAACTAATTCTATAAAGTCAGGATTGTTTGTCACATTGGCCGCTGAGGTCCCTACTTGGTTCGCTTAGCAGTCAGCTGATGGAACAGAGAATTCTTTCAGTGCTTGCAAGTGTCTCCCAGTCTCTGCCCAGGGGCTCCGTGTGCATGCCGGGGCATGTTCTTACTGCTCTGCCTCAACTTTCACTTCCTGCCTGTGCAGCACCTCAAGATCGGACAGGAGTGAGAGTTCAGGGCCTGCTCAGATTTTCTCTGCCTGTGCTCACAGTCCTCACGTGTGCGCAGGCTTCCAACCCCAGGCATATGTCTCCTGGTCTTCCACTATCTCAGGGCTGTGCTGGAGCCTCTCAGAGCTCCGGTGGACATCTTATTCCCCAGCTTTCCTATTAATTGTTTGCCTTAGGTATTTTTTAGTCCCATCCGTTTTGGTTTTCTTTACTTGCAATAAGTACAATATTTATTGACCACATCTTCAATTGTTCTGTTACATGGTGTGCAACAAATTACATTCTGCAGCCACAAATTTTTTTTTGCAGCCACAAATTATATGCAGAAGAGTATCAAGAAACCATTAATCAGATAGTGTAATCTTTCCATTTATAACTCTACAAGGAAGAACTAGCAAATCAGATCTTACATATGACGTCTCACTAAACTTTATGCACAGAAAGTGACAGGCACTGGCTGGTGCCGTTCGATACAAAGCGGCTGAACTTCATCTTCAGAAGACTAAACCTGACATCTAAACATGCCCATATAAACATCAAGACAAAATATATTCCAACCAACCAGGGGAAACGGTCTGGTGTAAGGAAAGCAGCAAGCATTCTACACATTATTTTGTCAACCAGCACACAAAGGTTTAAAACAGTTCTGAAAAGGAAGTTAGCTGTCTTGAGTCAAGGGAAGAAAAAAAGGCAGTATTGACCATTTATAATCTCTGACCCTTGTGGAGATGGTTAAGAATCTGTCGTACATACAGTACAATTCAGGCAATTTTGTTTGTTCACTTGGGTTCAGACTGCAAATTCATTGCTGCGAGAAAAGGACAGAGGTGAATTTTAGCAGCGACCTCCACCTGACTGACTGGAGCGCTGTGAATTTGAAGGTTGGACTTCTCTGCGCCGCCCGCTGCTGCTCCAGAGGAATGCTGCCCATTCGTGTTTTCATCTTGAAAGAGCACTGGTTTCCAGGAATGGAAGTCCAAGGGTGTCGGCAAATTCCTTTGCTGTTGTGTAGTCAGTTACTTTCTTCGTAGTCAGATCACATTTGTTCCCCACCAACAACTTGACGTTTTCGCTGGCATTATGATCTGTTTCCTGCAGCCGCTGTTTGACATTATTGAAGGACTCCTGATTGCTCATGTCATACACAGCTGTGATGCCATGATCGCCTCTGTAATAACTGGAGGTGATTGCTCGAAATCCTTCTTGGCCTGCTGTGTCCCAGATTTGTACCTTGATTGTCTTCCCGTCTACCTTTATAGTTCTTACTTTGAAATCCACACCAGTTGTGCTGATGTCACTTTCTGTATATGTGTCATCTGCAAACCTGAGAAGGAGGCAAGATTTTCCAACCCCAGAGTCGCCAGTCAGAAGAAACTTGAGTAATCATATTCGAGATTCATGCTGCACATGTCACAGCAGCCGCCGTCGCCCTTGCTGCTGCCGGTCGCCTCCCCGCTCTCTGCACCGCAGGCAGTGAGTGGAAGGAAAGGAATGAATTGGTGGTTCCAGCGGAGCAGACGTCTTTCCCCCCTCCGTCCCCTTAGAACACCTTTAGTCCCATCTGTTATCCGCCGTCCCACGCAGTGTGAGAGTTAAAGCCTTTGTCTGTAATGGTTTTCCAGAAGCACCTTCTGGGGAGAGGGTTTCAGCATGAGGCAGCTCTCAGTCAGGTCGGTAAAGCTGAGCCCTTCAAGTGAGGCCTTCCAAGCAGCGCCTGGTCCTCCAGCAAGAAAATTTGTATCCCAGCAAAACTGCGAATTCCTTTGCAGATCTAAAGTGTCTCTGTAAGATCCCGCCTTGAATGAGAAATGTTTTGTTGATCGGCCTGTCGGAAGGTCAGCTAGGGGCTATAAGGGTTGCCGAGTGTTCTGATAGAGTATAACTTGTTATGTTCTTTTAGGTTTCCCACCTGGACTCCCAGCGATCTGTAACTGCTGTGTAACTTTCCTAGCACCCCCCTGCTGTGTAACCCTCCTAGAGACCCCTGTACTGTGTACGTTTCCCTAGCAACTCCCACCTGCCTTCTGCAAATACCCACAACCCTGAACCAATTAGCAGCTGCCAGTAAGTGCAGCCACCAACTCCATGAAAGGGGAGGCAGTTCTAATCCGGGGCCTCAGATTCTTTGGGCGATGGCCCCTCTGAGGATGCCAGCGTGATAAACTGAGCTCTCCACCCCTCCGAGTGCGGCGCTTGGCTTCTGGCTTCTTGATGGTCTGGGCCGTAACAGAGCTGTCACACAGAGCTGTTAACACTTATGCTGTAATGTTTCCTCCACCATTTTCACTGATGTCCCCTACAGCTTGATTTTAAATCCCTAAAGCCTCGATGACTGTGAGCTAATGAAATATTTAATCATGGGAAGCAGGTGGGGGAAAGGAAATAGTAGACAAACTAATTCTCAGAGACTTTCCTGAATGAGCAAATGTTTAAAAAGTTATATTTAGTTTTCTCAAAATTAAGAGTAAAGTAACAGCTGTTCTAGACTCCTTTTGTTTACACAAATCAAACACAGACTTTGGCAGCAGAACGGAGATCAGAGTCCAGCTTGGCATCTTACTAGCTTGGAAACTCAGGAGAATAATAAGCTCTCTCTGCCTCAGTGTCTTCATTTATAAAATGGGATAATATCTATCACTTGAGGTTATTACGAGGGTTCAGTGTGAAAGGCTGAGCATAAATGCCTGGCAGCTAATAGATATTAGCTTTTATAATTACTATTCTTAAAATACTGTGTACAGGTACACTAACAATTGAAGTAGAGTCAGCCTGAATACAGATCTTTCTTCCTGCTTCTATTTTTTCCTTTGTTGTTCTTATTTGCTTGTTTTAAAGAATTGCAAAAACATACATTCCAGGATTTTGGAATAAAAATTTGTATCAAAAGGAATATAGCCGTGCATTCAGGCATGTACCTGTAATCCTAGCACCCTGCCAGGCTGAGGGAGGAGAATCACAAGTTTGAGCCCAGCCTAGGCATTTTAGCAATTTAGAGAGCCCTTGTTTCAAAATAAAAAATATAGAGGGGTGAGAACATAGCCTAGCGCCAAGTGCCTGGGTTCAATCCCCGTGCTTATAGTCCCAGCCAAACAGGAGGCTGATAGGAAGATTGCTTGGCTTGAAGTGGAAGGCCGGACCAGCCCACAGGCTGGCCCACTCTCACCCGGCTTGGTCGCGCGAGGGAGATGCCACCCAGATACAAAGAGCCAAGTTTGAGTCTGAGTGAATCTGCTTTATTAATAGCCGGCGATCGAGAGGGCACTCGTGCAAAAAAAGGTTCTGGATGCCTTTCTGCAGTTTGACCAAAGCTTTTATACAGTAGGAAAGGTGGTTACATTTTACAATTGGAATTCCTTTGAGCAATACAACAAGTAATTGTTTCTATCAGGTGTTGGCCTTGTTTAAACTTATCTCTGTTTGTGTCTTTCTGCCTGAGTTTGGGAGGATGTGAAGTTGGGGACTCAAAGCGGATTTCAAGGATGCTAGGCACTGGGGGAGGTAAAAGGGTCAGGGCCTTGGTGCTGGCTGGGAAAGGGAGAGTCCGAGGGTAAGGTGGCGATAGGAGAGTGTAACATTCTTCCTGCAATCTTGCAGATGTTTTGGTTTACAGTAAACAAAAGGCATGCAGACACAGACGGGGTTGTAAAGCTAGGCTGACCTCGAATTTCCTATGCTCGAGTTTGGAAGAAAAAAAATGAAGTGGGCTTTGCTTCTGATTAGCCCTTCTCGTTCCCCACTTGTCTTGGGCCAAATTAGAGCTGAATTAGGATGTCATTTCAGGCCCTAGGAGTTTGAGGCTAAGCTGGATAAGACTGCAGAGAGAGAGAATAAATGTATTCATTTTGTTGATATGAAAACAATGTTTATTCAACACACATTTATTAAAAACATAGACAACTTCAGGCACTATACCAGACATAGACATGATACAGGAATACAAACAAGAGTATATGCAATGGAAACATGGTTTTAACTACATCCTCCTTGCTTTGGTTTCTGTCTAGATGTCCACCAAAAACCTGCTTCAGATAGGTGGGACTTGAGGTGCCTGGATGATAGAGCAGTTCTAGCAGGCTTGCTGTTAGGTGGGGCCTAGTTGGAAAAGGTACGTCCCTGGGGCATGGGCGGGAAGCACTTATGTTCCTCTCGGGCTCCTCCCTTCACACTCTCTGCTTCCCGATTGCCATGCCTTGAGCATGTCTCCTTCTGGGTCTTCCCACCAGGCCTTCCCGCCTTGGAGCTGGCCAGCTATGGACTGGTACGTGAGCCTGGATAAACCTTCCTCCTTTAACTTGTGGGTGTCAGTTACTGTGTCTTAGTGATGAGGGAAGACCCTCCTGTTAGATGTTCCACTGAGACCCTCCTCTTAGATGTTTCTCTTTTTCTTTGGCTCAAAACCAAGGAACTGGTTCCACATTTTTCTTTTCCTGTTTTTGAGACAGGGTCTCACTTTGTAGTTCAGGCTGGCTCTGAACTATGTAGCCCAGGCTGGCCTCAAACGCAGGCAATCCTCCTGCGTCAGCCTCACGAGTGCTGGGATTACAGGCATGCACCGCCATGCCCAGCTCATTTTTTTTCTTAACTAAGTGAATTAGACAATGAATTGTTTGAAATTTCTAAAGGCAAAAGACAAGCACCTTGAATTATGAAGGATAGTAAATACAGAATTTTCTCCGGGGTGAAGGGTTCCTAACTGTGCAGTCACTTTTAGGGTTTTTCTTCTTTCACCTAGTTTTTCCTTTCTCCCCACTTTTTCCCTCCATTTCCCTCTCTTTTTCTTCTCTACTTTATCTTTTGGAGACCCACATAATCCCCAAAGGAAGAGTACTTTGTGGATTCTAAGTTTTATTCATATGTAACCACAGAACATGATTTTTTTTAACCTATTATGTTCCATACCAAAAACAGAATATAAACTTCTCATGTGATCTCATGCATAATGACAATACAGAGAATTTTAATTCCACTGCAGCCGGGTGTGGTGGCTCATGCCTGTAATCCCAGTATTCGGGAGGCTGAGGCAGGAGGATCACTATAAATTCGAGGCCAGCCTGGGCTACACAGTGAGACGCTGCCTCAAAAAACAAGACCCCCCCCAAAAAACAAAAAACCTCCCTTGCATTTTTCACCCTTCTCAATCATAATCCTCTGACAACTAGCAGAGATTCATCTCTTTAAACTATCAGCATTCAAATATTTCTAAGTATTGCAATAATCTCGTAAGTCATGATACTACTTCTGCTCTTCTTGCTTCCTTCCATCAGTGGTTAAGTATCTTACTTCGATTCTAAAAGTCATAATTTTAATTTTAATCAGATTATTGAACAAAGTTCTTGGCAGAGAAAAGGATTAAGATGTATAATGGGCAAGAGAGGTAGCAGGGGAGGAGAGCAGTGTGGAGGAACACAGTAGGTATGGAGCATACAGATGGATGTAGGAGCATCATTTATCCCAGAAAGCAAAGTGGCATTGTTATTTAAAATAAAAAAAAACACACAGAGATGAATGTCATATGAAAATGAAAAGATGATGATTGAAAAAAAGATACAGGCTCTACTATGCAATGCCAAGGTCATTAATTTGGTGATGAAAATATTAAACTTGTGTGTTGGGCATTTAGCTCAGTGGCAAGGCCCTGAGTTCAATCCCCGGTACCCCCACCCACCAAAACAGAAAATACTAAACTTGAATTTCTTCATAAAGAGCTCTTAGGATTATATTTTCTGATAAGCTCATGCGCTAGCTTGTTTTATTAGAAGGCAGAATTGAAATAATGGCATGTTCTTGGAATACCTGTTTAAGTACAGAGTACTTGTGTCGGGTTCCCCATCTTTGTCTGGTCTGTCTTCTTCAGAGACTGGGACAAACACGTGTGCCACCTACAGCCCTCCAGAACATCCTCCCGATGGCTGTGGCATTGGAAAGACCGTAAGTTAGTTTCTGCTCAGATTTATTTGACTTACGTTTGTTGTTGTTCTTGTTAGATTTGTTTTACTATTTTCTTAAGTCAGGTTTGGTTTTTTTTTTTTTTTTTAAATGTATTTTATTTGAATGGTACGTTTTAGATGTACATAGTGATACCATTCATTGTAGGGGATTTGTACCTGTACATGATACATCTTGTTGCTTCTTTCTTTCCCGTTCCCCTCCCCTCACCCCCTCCTCCCTCTTTCTTTACAAAAGTTTGTTTCCATTTTTTCCTTGCATTTCTTATTTCTCTTGTCCCTGTGTTCCTCTCCCTCTCCCCCTCCCTTGTTCCCTTTTCCCGATATAATACATTTTAGTCTTTATTTACACTTTCAGTTTCTCACACCAGAGAAACAGTGCGGCATTTAAACATGTGTCCGATTTATTTCTTATGTCAGGTTTATTGATGTCTGATTTCCATGTAATAAAATTCACAGGTTTGGAGTGTACCGTTTGAGGCGTTTGTATAGTTATGTGACCGGCTCCACATTCCTGGTCTAAAACATTTGGGTCCCCTTCCAAAGGTGTAGCCCATGTCCTTTGCAGTCAATCCGCTCTTCCCACCACCAGCTCCAGGAATCTGCTCATCGTATTTCTGCTGTAGTGTTACATTTGCCCAAAGGTCTTCTAAATGACATCATGTACTACATAGGTTTTGTGTTTGGCTTTTATTCACTTAGCATAATCATTAGTATATCCCACCTGCAGTGTGTGGGAGTTGCAATTGCGGCTGAGACAGGAGGATGGCGAGTTCAAACTCAGCCTCAGTAGCTTAGCGACATAGTAAGACCCTGTCTCAGAATGCAAATGAATAAAAGGCTGAACAGAAAGGGAGGGGTAGGGATGTAGCTCAGGGTGAGTGTCCTGGTTTAATCCCCAGAACCATAATTAAAAGTAAAGAAAAGAGTTACTACATCTTCTTTACCTAATCCTTACGTTTCAGTTTAGAAAACACTTCAGCCGTTTTGCTATTAGGTATGTAAATGCCTCACTGTACTTTTTGCTTTTTGTTTTTCTGGTGCTGGGGATCGAACTCAAGGCCCGTGCTGGCTGGGCAAGCAGTCTAGAACTGAGCTAGGTCCCCAGCCCCCACACCGTAGTTTAAATGCGCATTTCTTTACTAGCTAATGATGTTGTGTCTTTACCTGTGTAGATTCCTTTTTTTTTTTTTTTAAAGTATTACGGTTTTCTTACTGAGCTAAGACCTACCCCCCCAGAGCACTTTCTGAAACAAGGTTTTGAAACAAGTAGTTAAATTGCCCAGACTGGGCTTGAATTTACAAACCTCCTAGTTTGGCTTCCCCAAGTGCTGGGGTAGAAGAATAGAAATTTTAAATTTTAAAAATTCCAAGGAAATACGATTTAGAAAGTCTTTCTTGTATGATAATGTGCTTTTATGTCTTAACTAAGAAATCTTTGCCGTAAGAACCCATCACTTAATCCACAGCTGCAAGATTCTCTCGTTTGGTTTCTGCCAGAATTGTACTGTTTAGCTGGCTAGATTTAGGTGCATGATTTTTTTGTTGTTGTTTTTTGTTTGTAGTACTGGGGATTAAGCCCCGGACCGCTGCACTAAGCTCCATCCACACTGCTTTGTCCTTGTTTAGTTTTAAGAGAGGGTCTTGCTAAGTTGGTAATGTGCCCAGCCTGGACTCCAACTTGTGGATCCTCCTGCCTCAGCTTCTGCGTGTTGAGATTAGTTAGATCTGTGATCTATTGTGAGTTAATTTTCATGTGTTGTGTGAGAGGTTTTATTTCTATATTTTAGAGTTTTGAAGATTTTTCTGTAGTGCCAATGGTTTTTATACCATTACCTGCAACTCAGACTGTGCCGCCGTCCTCCAATACAGCAAGCTAAATAGAAACTTGCGGGTATGGTAAGGTGGTCGAGGGGCTGCAGAGGACCCTTCATGTGGCGCTCTGTTCCAGTTGGTTTCTTCAGCCACCTCCTCACCTAACTTCCCCACAAGCCACACCCCTCGGCCGCCACTCCAGCCTCACCTGCCCAGCTTCCTGGAACGTCTGCTTCCCTTTTCTCCAGGGTCACCTGGACACTGTCCTCTGCAGAGTCGTGCTGGATTCATGGGTTCTTCTTCACATCATCACGTTGTCCTTCCTGCCTCCCTTCTCCCTTTCTCTCTTCTTTCCTCCCTCCCTCTCCTTCCTCTGTGTTTGTGATTCCAGGGCTCAGGCCCATGCCGTGGGCATGCTCGTCACGCTCTGGCCCTCCGAGCCCTGCCCCACCCTCCTTGTCCTTCTGAATGCTCCAGTTGTCCAGCTCTGGCCAGTGCGATCTCCGTTGCTATTATCCACGCAACGTGGGTAGAAATAAACCGGTTTTTAGGCCCAGAGTAATGCCTAACATTGATGGAGCCTAACAGGAATTGGGAAAGGGACTCCAGACACTGGAAGCTGATTCAGACTCCTCTTAGTAGTCCGCCTTCTGCCTGTGCACTCCCAGCCCAGAGCTGGATTTAAATCTCGTTATGCAGCTCAGGCTGGTCTGGAACTCACAGCAGTCCTCCTGCCTCAGCCTCCCAGGTGCTGGGATTACAGGTGTGCACCACCATGCCTGGCAAGGAGATGTTTCTGAATGAGACTACAGATTACCGTTGTTCTGTGCAAATCTCTATTACAGTTATTTTAGGCCTACCACATACACTGCCGTGCTTGGCCTTTCGTGGGGCACCTCTCTCCTTCTTCCTGCTTATTGACAATATTCGGAAGCAGCAATTGCTGTCGGGTTCAACCTCCTAGACCTTGCCTCACGATCTCCTTTCTGCACAGCCCTGTGGGAGCTTCGTCCTGCCTCTTCTACCATCCGAGGAACCTCTTTCCATTAGGGCAGTTCTCTGTGGACAGGATCCTACCGAGCCGGATGGTCTGCTGCTTCTGCCAATTTAAAAATGACATTGAGCTTGTCTGCGAGACGGTCAGGCTGCAGTGAGATAGTGCAAGTCCCACCAGTGCCACCCAGTGTCGTGAATCTGAATCGCCTGATGATAAATAATGTTGTTTATATTTGCTTTTTAGTTTTTAGCTGGTGATAACATTTTAAACTGATGATGTAATGGCTTTACTTTGATTCATTCACCCAGAGTCAAACTCCCTGAGGTTCTGGGCTGCTCCCCCGCTGCGAGTCAGGCTGTCAGTGTGTATTGTGTGACTCAGTCCCATCCCTGTCCTGTGTGGTGAGGACCCTGAGGACGGGATGGAGGGCGGGAACTCGCTCACGGCCACGCGCTGCGGACTGTGCTCTCTGCTCGGTGCTCGGCCTTCCAACGATAACTTAATTCATAAAGAGCCCTGCAGTTTCTAAGCTGGTTTCACATATATCAGGTCTCAGGTTTCCTCGACCTCAGAGCAGGTATAGATTGGTTTTGTCTTGTTTTTGCAATTGTATGAAGAGTGTAAGTGATGCTATTTTATTTGGAGCCTGAGCGTTCCTGATCGTATAAGCAGAACCTGCTGCCTGTCTCTTCTAAGGCAGTGCGGGATTTCCACGCCTGGACAGTCCAGCCCTGAGTCTGTTCTGACTCTCAGATGACTCAGGTGCACTTAAGTCTTTCCGTGTATCAGGTATATTAGCTTTCGCTTCATGCTTGCAACATGTGATTGCTTTCACATCCAGGTGGCTTGAATACAGGTCTCTACCAGTGAGCTGGGACAAATAATAAATACCAGCACTTTACTTCTTATGTAAAAACGTTGCTTGTTTTTCAAAACAATTTTTCACCACTAACATTATTCATTCCTCCCTTAGAGGTGAGAAAAACAAGAATATCTTGCCTCCTTTTACAGACGAGGAAAACAGAGCAGAGGTACCAAGTGTGGGCGCCTTGGGCCTGGGTCTCTGTCCCGGTTCCAGGCTCTCCGCAAGCCCACATTCCTTTGTACTCGTGAGCCTCACCTCCTCTGGGCCTCCCCAGCAGCATAATCACTAATTCTTCTGGAAGAGAAACCCAGTTACACAATGGGCACTCAACTTTCATACCATCGGAAGCTTCGAATGGTTAGAAATATCAGAACAGAAGTGAAAGTAGGGCAGGCATCTGATAAACAGCTTTTTTCCTTGTACATGCAGACATCAACTGATGTTTATGCAGAAATAGATTTATTGTACATTAGTCCACATAGGCATACACCTAGGCAAATTAAAACATCTCTTAACCCACACCCCAGGTCCCTGCCTAAATCTAAGGACAGAACCAGGGCAGAATAGCATTCAGTTGTGGTAGAGCCTTGTGTGATGGGGCTGAGCTATGTGGGAGCAGGGACCAGGCGAAGGCACTGGGTGACCTGGTGGAGAGGACACATACAGTGAGGACCTGCTAGCACATGTGCCTCGCAGTCCTCGAGGAGGTTTGTAAGAACCATGGAGCTAACTCGATGTCCACTTCCTGACCGTTTGCCGGCTCCTAGAACTGAGCAGCATCGTAGACTGAGCTGCTGGCTCCTTGGAGTGACTGAACTGCTGGGAAGGAGGAGGAAGGCCTGGCCCTGTAGAGCAGGGGTGGCAGGTGTGGGCGAGGACCCGGAGTGGCCACTACTGGGGCAGCAGAGTCCTGGGAGGTCACCCTCACCCCACGCACCAGGCCTGCGGCTGGGCCAGCAGAGGTGCCCCGCGGGTGCCATAGGGAAGTCTGGGGGGGGGTCCATGCAATGGCTGCCTGTTGCTGCAGGGAGGCTCCAGACCCTACTGGCCATGGACAAAAGCTGCCACTGAGAGTGTCCCCAGATGAGGATCATCGCCCAACACAGGGTGACAGCCCTTGTTCCTACTTCAGAACCGAAATCCTTTGGACCCTGGACAGGTATCGGTGACATTATGGTTTAGATCTAAAATGTCCCCAGAAAGTCTGATGTGTTCCGAAGGTGACTGGATCGTGCGGCTTGTACTCTACCGTGTGGATTAGTCCACAGGCGATTTCGTGGCCGACTTGCTGTTAGGAGGTGCATCCTGGATGTAGCCTATTCTCTGGCGTGCAATCTGGAAACGTGTATTCTTGTCCCCGGTTCTTCCTTTTCCTTCTACTTCTCGGTGGCCACGCAGTAAGAAGCTGTCCTCTGCCAGGTGCTGCATGAAAAGTAGCCCCAGTCCCAAGTGTCCCCTCTCCTAGGACATGCCCTCCAGGGTGATTTATATATTTCAGCGGAAATCTTCTTCGACATAGAACAAGGTTATTAATTCTTGGCTAATGTTAACCAGTTATGGTTGTTCTCAGAGCAAAAACAATTAATTTCAATAAATCCATTTCCTGGTATTTGCTTCTTAGTATTCAACCTAAGGAAGGAAACTGAGGAAAGTTGGTAAATGGTGGCAATATTGCCAAATAGTTTTGGTAAACCAACAGTTTTGGTACTCTTTATGTCTGCTGTGAGTAATTCATTCAGAGTTTTAAAAGCCATTGATTAAGCTTCTTGTGTTTATAAGAAAGACACTGTTCTGGCTCTAGAAAGATAAACAGAACAGAGTCACTGATTCAAGGGACTCGTCGCTTAGGTGTGTTTGAAAGTTAGACGAAGCGCGAGTGAATCTTCACGACTACAGACTGGTGCATGAGAAAAAACAAGTGTGCGGGTTTTATTTTAAACTCTACCAAAATGAAAGTAGCTGCTATTTATTGAATGATTATTGTATTGCTCACGTCCCACAAATTAATTCTGGAGGAGGGGTTAATCCCAGTCCTTGATACAGACGAGGAAACTAAGACCAAGTGGTTGAGGAACTTCACCGTGGTCACACAGCGAGGAGGTGCCCGAGTGAAATTTGAACTCAGCGTGGCTCCGGAGCCCAATTTATTTTTTTTACGTCTTTATTGGTACATGTCTTTATTAGTATATGTTGCACTTCTAATACCCTATATCTAGAAATAGCAGTTTTTCAGAGGAGCCGTACTCATTTCCAGCAGTTAGTGACATTTAGGAATCGTAGCTTCTGACGTGTCATTAATTCCAAGTGTTCTCAGCAGACAGCATTAGGGAACACACGCACACATTATATTGCTGTTTTTCAATCTAAATTTAGCAGTGAAGCCTTGTTACTTATTTGGTTTCATACCTATGGCTCTTTTACAGTGAAAAATCCTGGACTATGTCCTTTATCTTCTTTATCCTTTAAAATACAAAAATAGTTTCGAGGTAGCAATGCAGTATTAATACTAAGTTTAAAACTCCTAAAGGAAATTTCTTTGCACTTCTTTTCTTTTCTCACATATGCCCTAATGATACAATGATAAATGTGTTTTAATGACACCTGAAATAATTATTTTCTCTAATTATATTGCCAATTGTTTATATGATGAGACTCTTATTTTCAATTGTAAGACGTTTTTAAATTTATATTCTGCATTCTTTCTCATCTGTTAATTACAGAGGAAAGCCTTTATTTTGTGGCTGTGAGTCCTTCGCCAGCCCTGCAGTGGTTAACCTGCTCAGCGGCCTCTTGGAAAGGTAGGGGGGAAAGACACGAGGAAGAGGGGTAAAGGGGTAAAGGGCCAGGCTGGCTCAGGGGAG
Organism: Hystrix cristata; assembly: GCA_004026905.1. Taxonomy (NCBI): domain Eukaryota; kingdom Metazoa; phylum Chordata; class Mammalia; order Rodentia; family Hystricidae; genus Hystrix; species Hystrix cristata. The sequence continues at coordinate 14,734 of PVJO010030037.1, forward strand.
AAAGAGGCAGGGACCCAGACAGAACATGGGAGTCAGAGAGGGGTGCAGCAATTGGGTCAAGGGAGGAAAGGCGGGCTGGGCTGGGAGAACAGTGGAGGCGGGTCCTCAGGCTGCAGCATGCCCAGGGACCATCTGCCAGGAGGAGAGCCCCGGCCCTGGAGGGCACTCCTTACCTCCGGAGTGGAAACTACCAAGAATGCCTTTTTTTTTTTTTTTTTTTTTTTTTTTTTTTTTTTTTGGTGGTGCCGGGGATCGAACTCAGGCCCTTGTGCTTGCAAGGCAAGCACTCTAATCACTGAGCTGCCTTTTCCTCCCGGGTCGCACTGCAGCACTGCCAAGCTGGGGAAGTGAGCGCATGAGCATGCGCGCACCGGAAGCGCTCATATCCCGTAGGGAAGGAGGGGTGCAGCCAGCCTGGGCCCTGGTAGGTGAAGGGGAAGGAGGCCTCAGCTGGGTTCCAGGAATGGGGGGCGGGGGCTGCAGAGGCGGGGCCGTTAGAAAAGGGCGTGGCCAGACGGCAACCGACCCGTCCCGCCCCTATGACCCTGCCCCTTCCCCCAGCCTGACACCCCGCCCTGCCCCTGACCCGCCGGAGTTCCTGGGGCGCATGCGCAGCCCCTTGCAGCATGTGTCACACGCTGCCCGCCCAGGGGACCGGGAGGAAGGCCTCGAGTCCGGTACTCTGACTCTGACTGTGATGGTAAGGAGCAGCCTCCAGCCCTTGGCCCTTGTCCTGAGATGGTCTCTGGGTGGGTTGGGGGCCTGAGGGCACGCCTCTCTCAAGGCCCGACTCTACCCCTCTTGGCCTGGGTGCCACTCCCGGGTCCAACTCCCTGCCTCTGTTTGGGCCCCTCCCCCTTTCCTCCTGTGACTTGGCCCAGCGGAGGTCACCTCCCTCCTCCCTCTCCCTGGCTGGCCTTCCTTGGTCCTCCCCCTCTTCCTCCCCATTCTCCCCCTCCCCTTCCCTCTCTCTGTCCTGCCTTTGTTCCTCCTCTTTCCTGACCCTCTCCCTCTTTGACGC
>PVJO010030038.1:0-15999 GCA_004026905.1 Hystrix cristata
ACTCTGATGTGGGGTCTCATCGTGGTCTCACACACGTGGGCTGCCTCACCAAATGGAAGAGGCCCAAACCTCACTTGACCTTGGAGAGGTCCTGAAGGCAGCCACAGGAAGCCAGGGGACCCAAGGCAGGGGAGGGGACAGCAGGAGGGACTGTGAGGAAAGGAGGAGAGAGGGGAGACCCCAGAGGAAGAGGAGGGGCCCCAGGGAGGGCGAGGGTGGGTGTCGGCGAGGGGCCACTTGTCAGGCTGCTATCTGCGCGGTGATTGATGCGGACCTGGGTTTTTCTGTCAGCCTGTCACTGCGCAGGAATGTTTAATGTTCTCATTATTGGTTACGCTGTTGTGTATATTTCTCTGTCAGCGCCGCGGACCCAGCTGAACTGGCAGAGCACTTCAAAGGCCTGCGGGTCATTCATCATCCCTATGACGCTCCAGCAAAGCTCGGCTTCAGCTCCGCGCCAGGGATTTGTTATGACTTGCAAGCCGGCTGACAGACAGACAGGGATGTGGGACGCGGGCTCCAGCCCTTTTTGTCACTCCGGGCCAGGGCAGCACCCCTGTGCCTGACTCTAGGGTGGGGCACAATGGGTCCAACCAGGAGGTGACCCCCGGTGGGGGACAGGCCACCCCAGACTCCTCTGCCTGCAGTCCCACCCTGCTCCTGGATGGTGGCTGCGGCTCCCAAAGTTGCACCCAAAACCCAGAGTGTTGGGGGGTTGTGGAAAGCAAAACTTGCAGCCATCCAGGGTTCCAGGGGGGCGGGCTGGGGCTGGGGGTGCCGGGGAGAGCTGGAGAATATCGAGCTTTGTTTCCTTTCCCAGGCCGTGACATGATTAATCGTTTTCTTCTGATCTAATTTTGGAACATGAAAAACAGCACATTTGTCTTGAAGAAAAATGATGTGCCGAACTGCGCAGATGGAAATTTCGAGCAATGAGAAAGATTAAAGTGAAACCCCACTCCTTAGACCTAATCATGAGTTGTAGATTATTCTGTCGGCCCAGCCAGATGGTAGCTCTGATTCCACAGCCCCTTCTTATATTAATGAATACTAGACTGTTATATTTGACTTAGGTAAGTGAAATGTCTATCAGAGCTAATGGACTGCCAACCAGCGTAACACATGTTGTACCGCTAAGGGTCCTGGCTGCATTTTTCATGTTTTATACTAATGTAGAACATTTTGTTTCCTACTGTTTTTCATCATTGTCACTGTTTGCTAAATATTTTCACATGGAAGTTGGGGGAGGGAGACAAAGTCAGGAGGTAAAAAAAAAAAAAAGAGAACACCTCCCCTCCAAAACTGTGTCCAAAGCTAATTTCCTCCCGTTGGGTTTGGCTATAACTCTACAAGTAAAACAGTCACCCCAAGCAATGTGTACAGGAACTCAATAGTAACGTGATTAAGTTCCTAGTCAACAAGACTACACTAGACTGTATGTTAACAAACCTAATTAGAGCCCCGTGGTGATAGATTGGGCCCGGGTCCTTGCCACCCATCTCTCAGGTCATGTCCGGAAGAGCAGCTTGACCTTTGTGTCCCGGGGGAGAGAACCATCCTGGCCAGGTGGCCCAGCTTGGTGTGGGGGCGGGCTGCTCCTCCCCGACCCCGCTGCCCAGCTCGGGGACAGCGGGCAGATGCCGGGAAGTGTTTCAGAGCCGAAGGACAGAGGCATGAGTCACGGACATTCGGCTGGAAGGACAGTGGCTTCCGAGCCATTGGCCCCGGCATTTGGATGTCTGGGATGACTGTTGCATTGTGGCCCACCGGCTCCGAGGCTGGTGCCTGCCCACCCTGGGCCCAGGAGAGGTGCCCCGACACTCCCTTTCCTCCAGACCCCTCTGCACCCTGGGGAGGCCCCAAGAGCTGGTCATTCCCGAGAAAGTCCTAGTTGCTTCTTCCTGAGGGCCCCTACCCTGGTCGGGACGGCATCCTGGAGGAGAGTCTGAAAGCTCTTCGGGGCAGATAAGATGAGGAGGCTGAGGGACATCTGCAAGGTGTGGTGTCCTGAGAGAAGAGTGGAAAGAGACTAGCATGTAGATCAGAGAGATCCAGAGAGGAAAAGATGTGGAGACAGACGGAAGGAAGAGGACAATACAGAGAAGGAAGCGTAGAGGAGAGGGGATGTGGGTACCGACTGAGGAAGTGGCCTCTGAGCTCAGACAGGCGCAGCCCGAATGAACTGCCTGTAAAGCATGTTAGAGCCCTGCTTGACATTGTCTCTCAGCTGTGTTCCCCACAGGAGTCCGCCCAGGTCTTGGCTGGCACTGCCACCCTCTCCACATACCCTAGCTTACCTCTCCCGTCTCATTTCACACCTGTCCTCACCGGTGAACCTTGAATTTTTGCTATGTGAATCTTCTTAGCGTCCCCAAGAACACTAGCTCTTTCAAGACAATGCAATTTTGTCTGTGTTTATTTCTGTTTGTCCTATTCCTCTGCCTTTTCCCTCTGGCAAACTCCTACGCATCCTTCAAGGCCCAGATCCTGTGTTTCTTCTCAGGGACACTTTCCTGACACTCCTCAGAAGGCATTATTTGTCCTTTTGGCCCCTCAGGGTGTTTTTCTCCATATCCCTGTGAAATGTGAAAATGTTGGCCAGGTGGTGTTGAAAAATATTGATATTTACAAGTCTCCCCCTTCATCTTCGACCACTTCTCTCTTCATTCATGGTTATGCATTTAAGAAACATGTTTTGAGAAACGCACGGGGATTCAGCAATGTGCAAATTTCTGCCCTTTCGAGGAGACCTGTCGGTAGCTATGTGTGGGTGTGTGTTAGTGAGGCTTTTCCGTGGTAACGAACAGAAACCTACTTGGTCTAACTCCAGGGGTGGGATCATTTCAAGATGATGGTGCTAAGGAAGACAAATCCCATGGGGACCCCAGAACCCCTGTACAGCTGACTGCTTCAGCTTTCCTAACGTGTTACTGGCTCAGTCATGGTCCCTCCCGTCCTTGGGAGACTGAATCTGGCTAAATTGCCCAGGCTGGCCTTGAACTTGCCATCCTCCAGCCCTCCGGCCTCAGCCTCCTAAGTAGCTGGAATTATAGGATCATGGTTACATTTCATCATATACTATACTAACAATTGCTGGATTGTTCAGCACCTTGAAGGGCTGTGTGCTGCCACACCCTGCTCTTTATGTCATTTAAAAACTCTTCATTGTGGTATGAAATATATACAGAAAAGTGTACCTATCACAGGAGCACAGCTCTATGAATTCTCACAAACCCACAACAAGGTCAAGAAACATAACATTCAGCACCACCCAATTGCCTTTTTTGTTTTATTTTTAAAAATTCTCACTTCAAATTTACCTCTACTGTATTATAATCTTTGGGCTTCTGCTTTCAGTGAGCTGTTTTATTTTTTTGAGACAGGGTCTCACTACTTAGTCCAGACTGGCCTTCAACTCACTCTGTAGTCCAGGCTGGCCTTGAGGCAATCCTTCTGCCTCAGCCTCCTGAATGCTGGATTTACAGGTGTACACCACCATGCCTGGCTCAGTGGGCTCATTTTATTTTCTTTTGAAATTTTTAAAATTTTAATGGTACATTTTAGATACACATAATAACATTTAGCATAGGGAATTCGTACGTGTATGTGATATATCTTGTTTTTCCTTTTTCCCCTCTTTCCCCTCCCCTCCCTTCAACCCCCTTTCCCTCCTTGTTTACAAAGGCTTTGTTTCCATTTTTTCCTTCTATTCTCTTTCTTCTTGTCCCTCCCTCCCTTTCCTCCTCCCCCTCCCTTGTTCCCCTTCCCACTTGAACAAGTTCTTCACTTTCCCCAATATTTATTATATGTTTTGGTCCTTATTTACACTTTCTGATTCTCACATGAGAGAAACAATGCAGTATTTAAACTTACGTGTTCAATTTACTTAAGAGAATGGTGTCAAGTTGCGTCCATTTACCTGGAAATGTCTCAAGCTCAACATTCTTTATGGCAGAGTAATACTCCATTATATAAAAAGCCCCCATCTTCTTTATCCATTCATCAGTTAATGGGTATTTGGGCTGTTTCCAAGATTTAGCTGTTACAAATTGTGTCAGTGGACTTATTTTAAAAACAACTTTATTGAAGTAAAACCTACATAACATAAAACCACCCATTGTAAATAAATAATCCAGTGATTGTTCATGAATTTATAAAGTACAACTGTGACCACAGAACAGTTTTAGAACATTTTCAACATCCCCCAAGATCCAGTTGAGCCCACTTTCTGTTAACACTTCTTGCCAGTCAGCCCCAGCCCTTGGCAACCAGCTTTTACATTTAGATCATGGTCCATTAAGAAATAACTTTATTAACATATGCTCTGTAGTAGACTCTAAAGCCTACATTTTAAAAATGTAAAATTTTGAACTGGGTAGTGTATCACAAAATTGTACAAATACCACATTTATCAATTCCAGAACATTTCATTGCCAAAAAGATATCCTATGTTCCTTTGTAGTCACTATTTCTCCTTTCCTCTAGTCCCTTGAGAACATGAATAACTTTTTCTCTCTGTAAATTTGCCTTCTCTAACGTTTCATATAAATGAAATCATACAAAATGTGGCTCTTCATGTGTTATGGTTTGTGCCTAAATGTCCCCTCAAAGCCTCATGGAGTCATAGGTGGGGCTTCTTCAGAGCTGGCTGAATCTAGAGCGTGTGATGCTGGGATTAAGGATGTGTGATACTAAATCAATCCACTGATTGGTTTGGCACTCCCCTAATCCTGGCAGCCTGGATAAGATATAAGTGGCAGAAAGAAGCTGCTTAGGTCTCTGTTGCTTGTCTTGCTGCCTTCTGCCTGTCTGCCATACTTGGGTGTACCCTGCCTTGGATACACCCAAGTATGGACTGAACCTCTGCAAACTTTAAGCCAAATAAACCTTTCCCCTTCCAACTTTAGGTGTCGGTATTTTTTCTCAGCAATGAGACGAAAGTAGCTAAGACAACATGTGTTTGGCTCTTTTTTTTTTAACTTAGTATAATGTTTTCAGAATCCATCCATGTGAACTTTGTTCCTTTTTTACAGTCAAATAATATTCCATTGTGTAAATTCACAACATTTTAATTATCTATTTATCAGTTGTCGGATATTTAGGTTGTTTTCACTTTGGGGCTACCATGAATAATGCTGTTGTGAACGTTTGTGTACAAAGTTTTGTGTTGACATATGTTGTTACTCTTTTTTGTGATGGTGATCCATTTGGAGTTAATTTTTGTGTATGGTATCAGGTAAAATCCCAAGTTTGTTTATTTATTTTTGCATATAGATATCAGATTGACTCAGTATAACCTGTTTTTTTGGGGGAGTTACTGGGGATCGAACTCAGGGCCTTGTGCTTGCTAGGCAAGCACTCTACCACTGAGTTAAATCCCCAACTATAACCTGTTTTTTAAAAGTCACGAATCACACTGAACTTTGCCAAATGTGTTTTCTGTATTTATTGAGTGTGGTATTTGAATTAATAACTGTTATTGTTGAATTATACGTTTTTCCTTTTAATTACATCAGATTTTGTTTTTATGTATTTGGGGACTCTGTTGTTAGGTGCATACATACTTATAATTGTTACTTCCTAATGTATTAACCATTTTCTCACTATAAAATGTCCTTTTTTGTTGCTAGTAATATTTCTTGTCTTAAAGTCTACTTTATATGATAGCAATGTAGCCATCTCTCTTATGGTTATTTTTTGCTTGGGATATCTTTGCTCATCTTGTTGCTTTTGACCTATTCACATCTTTGAATCTGTAATGTGTGTATCTTGTTGACAACATTTGACTGTTTGTTTCTTTTTAATCCTATCTAATAATATCTGCCTTTTGAATGGAGATTTTACTCTTGTTCCTTTGAATGTGACTATTGATATGTCTAGATTTACCCTTTCCATTTTTCTACTTGTTTCATATATTTTTATTTTTCTGGTCCTTTTTCTGGCCTTATTTTATGTTAAGTATGTTTTTAGTCAAAAATAAAATTGATTCCTCTCTCAATTTAATTTTTATTTATTTTTGTTTTGGTGCTGGGGATCAAATTTAGGGCCTTGCACTTGCCAGGCAAGTTCTCTACCACTTGAGCTAAATTCCCAACCCCATATTTGTTTATTTTTTTGAGATAGGGTCTCACTTTGTAGTCCAGGCTGGCCTCAAACTCATGGTGATCCTCCTGCCTCAGCCTCCCGAGTCCTGGGACTACAGGCATGTGCCACCACACCTGGCTCTCTCTTGACTTTTAAAACTATAGTATTACAAGCAATTTTCTTTGTAGTTGCTTCAGGAATTACAACTGCATTTAATTTATCACAATCTCTTTCAGAATAATACTACCTTAATTCTAATAAAATATAGAAACTTTGCTCAAGAACATTGCTTTTCTTACCTTTTCTTTTGTACTATTATATTTTATATATATATACACATACATATATACATATAAACATATTGCTTTTATATGTGTCGTCAACCCAATAATATAGTGTTATAATTATTTCTTATTATAAGCTTGTCTTTTTAAAAGAAAGTTCAGAGATGTGAGAAAAAAATACACAAAGAGTCTTTTATATTTATTCACATATTTGTCATTTTTGGCACTTAGTTTGTTTTTGTGGATTCATATTATCTTCTCGGTCACTTCCTTTTAACCTGAAAGACTTTAGTTCATATTTCTTGTAAGTAGGCATGCTTAGCAACAAATATTTTTAGTCTTTGTTTATTTGGGAATGTCTGTTTCATTTCCATGTTGAGGGATTATTTTAACTAGATGTGGAACGCCTCCCCCCCCCATGAGTATGTGTTTGGGGTACATTGTTTTTTTTTTTTTTGAGGCAGAGTTTCACCATGTAGTCCAGGTTAGCCTTGAACTCACTCTGTAATCCAGGCTCGCCTTGAATTTGCAGCCTTAGCCTCCCAAGTGTCGAGATTACAGGCATACACCAACATGCCTGGCGTGTTTTGGTTACATTCATCATGCTGGTGGAATTGGTACATACATAAGTACATGTCACATCTTGATCTTTTCTGCTCCTTCCCTTCTCCTCCCTCCTGACTTCCCCCATCCTTAGTTCCCGTTCCTGTTCTCTCAAAGAACCAACTCTTTGATTTGGTGATTCTTTGTATTTTTTTTGGTCTCAATTTCATAAATTTACACTCTGATCTTTATAATTTCTTTCTTTCTACTAGTTTCAGATTTGGATTGTTCTTTGTTCTTGTTTTTCTATGACCTTGAGATACATTATTAGGCTATTTATTTGGGATTACTCTTTTTTTTTTTTTTTTTTTTTGAGGCAGGGACTTGCTTTTGCTCTTGGTGATCCTCTTGCCTCAGCCTCCTGAGTGCTGGGATTACAGGTGTGAACTACCATACCCAGGTCACTGTATTCTTTTTATGTGTGCAGTCATAGCTTTAAACTTCTTTCTTATAATTGCTTTCATTGTGTCCCATAGATTTTGGTATATTATGCTTCCATTGTCATTTGATCCTAGAAACATTTTTATTTCTTCCTTAGTTTCTTCTTTGCTCTATTGATTATTCAATAATGTAGTATTTAATCTCCATGTGTTTGCATTATAGTTTCTCTGGCTTTTTTTTTGTTGACTTGTAGCTTCTTTCCACTTTGATCTGATAATATGCAGGGGAATATTTAAATTCTTTTGTATTCATTTAAGAATGACGGATAGCTGGGCATGGTGGTGCACACCTGCAATCCCTGCACTTGGGAGGCTGGGGCAGGAGGACTGCTGCAAGTTCGAGGCCAGCCTGGACTACATAGCGAGACCCTGTCTCAAAAAACAAAAAAACAAACAAACCAAAAAAAGTGGGGGGCTGGGGATTTGGTTCAGTGGTTAGAGTGCTTGCCTTGCAACCACAAGGCCCCGAGTTTGATCCCCAGCACAAAAAGTGCTCTATGACCTAAGATATGGTCTGTTTTAGAAAAAGTTTCATGTGCTCTGAGAATAATGTGTATTCTGTTGTTGTCAGACAAAACACTGTAGGTACCAGTTAAGTCCATTTGTTCGATGGTGTGATTTAACTCTGAGTTCTTTTTTTGATTTTTTGTCAGGTTGATGTGTCTAATTGTGAGAGGGGGTACTGAAGTCCCTCACTATGATTTTATTGGTAAATATCTGTCCTTGAAGTTCAGTATTTTTTGTTTCAAGGAGTTGGGTGGCTGGACCTTGTGGCACATGCCTATAATCCCAGGATTTAGGAGGCTGAGCCAGGAGGATCCCTGCAAGTTGGAGGCCAGCCTGGGCTACACAGTGAGGTCAAGGCCAGCCTCTACTACATGGCGAGACCCTGTCTCAAAAATCAAACAAACAAGCAAATAATTTGTGTGTCTGACATTTGGTGCATAAATATTTACAATCATTATCTGTTCCTGTTGAATTGTTCCCTTTACCAATATGTAGTGGAGATTTTGTCTCTTAATCAGTTTTGGCTTGAAGTCGGCTATGCCTGAAAATAAGATGGCTACTCCTGCATGTTTTGGGGGCACTGTTTGATTAGAGTATGGTTTCCTATCCTTTCACTTTCATTCTGTGTACTTACTTTTGCATGAGGTTTAGCTCTTGTAGGCAATCTACAGTTGCATTTTGTTTTTTGATCCAATCTACTATTCTGTGTCTTTTGATTGGGGAGTTAAGAACATTGACATCGAGAGTTATTATTATAAGGTGTTTACTGAATCCTGTCATTACCTTATTTTTCCAGTGCTGATTAGTTTGTTTTTTTTCCTTTTGCTTAACTACTCTTCTTGTCTCAATCCTGCCTGCCTCTGTGTGTGTGGGGGGGGGTTGGGGGTACCGGGGATTGAGCCCAGGGAGCACTGAGCTTCATCTCTAGCCTATTGATTGATTGATTGATCTATTGATTGATTGAGACAGGATCTCATTAAGTATTCCAGGCTGGTCTTGAACTCAGTATGTAGCCTAGGCTGGCTTTCCACTCACTGTGATTCTCCTCCCTCAACCTCCTGAGTGCTGGATTACAGGCATACACCACCATGCGTGGTGTGCCCTTTTTATTTGTGGAACAGAGTATTGCTGAGTTGCCCAGGCTGGCCTGAAACTTGTGAGTCTTCTGTCTCAGGCTTCTGAGTAGCTGAGTTTATAGTCAGGTTATACCATGCCCAACCTGACTCTCACTCGACTTACCCTGCTTGTGTCTAGAGTCAGTATACACTCTAGTGTTGATGGACGGCCTCACGTTTGTTTCTGTAGGCATTCAAGCAGTATTTGATCACCCACTTTGTGTCAGATGGTGTGCTAAGTACTGGGGATTTTGTGGTGGACAAAGCACCCTGCTGCTTACCCCCCTTATGGAGCTTACAATCTACTGAAGGTCAGCTATTCTTTCAGTACAAAGAATGAGAATGCCTAAATTTTTAGACAGCTCGAATTGCTATTTTTTTGTCTCTGGGAAGAAAATGTTTTGTTTACCAGGTAAATAGAACAGCATAAACAAGACTGTAGAGTATGTTTAAACTACTTAGGATAACTTACTGAATCTGAAATCTCAAGCATTTTGTCAGTTTTCAAATTAATCTTCCAAGTTACTAACATGTATCATTATTCATTAAAATAGGCCCGCTGAGAATTCTATTTTGCAAACTTGGTTATTAGTGAAATGTGGTTTTCAGGTATGCAGTAGATGCTCTGTTCCTTGGCCTTTACTTAGGTATTTCTGTGTTCTCCTTGTAAAACACACAGAGTAAACCCTTTAGTACAACATGCACCAGGAATTGGTATGCTGCTCTCCATGTCCAGCAGTTGTGCTGTGTGCTTAAGAGTCTCTCCACCTCCCCAAGAGGCGTGGCATGAGCAGACCCATAGCAAAGGCCTGCAAGAGTCTTAGGATACCTACGTGGGCTGTTTGGTGAAGGTGTCCCTGTCCCAAAGCCAGTCATTAAGGAGTAGAGGAGGGAACAACTTCTTTAAATATGAAGATTGCAGTGCAAGACTGCAAGGACTTTGAAGACTCAAGGAAAGAAGACACTATCAAATAACACAACAACATTCCAGTAATCAACCCAAAAGATGTAGTGATCTACAAACTGTCTGACAGTTTAAAATAACTGTTTTAAGGAAGCTCAGTGAGCTACAAGAGAACATATACAGACAACTAAGCAAATCAGAAGTTGGGCATGGTGGTGCAAGCCTGTAATCCCAGTATTTGGGATTACCATAAATTCAAGACCAGCCTGGGTTACACAGCAAGACCTGTCTCAAAAAACCAAAACCAAACCAAACAAAAACAAATCAGAAGGATAATATAAGAATAAGACCAAAAGGTTCAGTCAGGAGATCAAAATCCTAAAAATGTACCAAACAAATTCTGAGGGTGAATAAAACAATGAAGGAATGAAACATACAATAGAGTTCATCAAGTAGAATGAAAAAAAATCTGTGAACTCAGATGAGTCATTTGAAAATATCCAGTTAGGCGAGAGGGGGAGCAAGAGGGAAGAAGAGGAAGAAGAAGGAGGAGAAAAGAAGAAAGCCTGTGGGGTTCATGAGACATTTGCATTGTTAGAGTCTCAGCAGGAGAAGAGAGAAAGGTACAGAAAGCTTATTTGAAGAAATATGACTGAAAACTTCTGAAATGTAAGGAGTGAAAAGAAAAGGATCATAAATGGAGGTAAAATCTCTATATTTCCTTTGATCTTGTGAAAGTATGACACAAGTAGACCATGGAAAGTTATGTATAATTAATGTAATGCTAACAATGATATAAAAATGATACTTTCAAAAACACCATAGGTAAATAAAAAATAAATTTCTTCTTTAAAAAGTCAAGTAATCTGTAGGAAGGCAGAGAAGAGAAAAGAGAAATGAAAAACAAGGAACAAAAACAAAACTAAGTTCTAACATATCGATAATTACATCAAATACTAATGGTCTAAATACAGTTAAAAGACAAAGATTAGCCAAATGGATTATAAAAAAGTAGTCAACTATAGGCTATATACAAAAATGTCCTTTTAAATACAATCATATAGCTGGGTGTGATGACACAAACCTGTAATTCCAATTCTCTGGGAAGCTGAGGCAGGAGGATTCCAAGAGCAGTCTGGGCTACTTAGTGACTTAGCCAGACCCTGTTTCTAAAAAAAAATTAAAAGGGGGTTGAGAATGTAGTTCAATGTGAAGGCCCTGTGTTCAATCCCCAGTACCACAAACAAAACGAAAATACATAGTCAGGTGGAAAGTAAAAGGCTGGAAAATGATGTGTGATGTATACATTAATCACAAGAGAAGGTGACTAGGTTTAGAGCAGGTTTACCTTAGATGAAATGGGTCAATTCCAAGGAAAACACCAGTTACCACAACTCACCCAATATAAAATACTAAGTAGTCTAGTACCTATTAAGTGGGTGACATTTTTACTTTAAAAAAACTCCCAAGTAAGAAACTTCTAGTTTCAAGTGATTTCACGAGAGAATTCTACAGAACGTTAAAAGAAGTAACAGTAATTCTTTATAGTCTCTTCTAGAAAATAGGTTGAAGGGAACCCTGCCTGATTTATATCATGAAGCTAGCATTACCCTGTTACCAAAACTAGACGAAGACTATACAAGGAAACAAAACTATATACCAATATCACTCATGAATATGCCTGCAAAAAAGTTTTGAACATTAGAAAATAGGATTCAGCAATGTATAAAAAGAATTCATTGTTTTTCATCATCTCTGAATTGGTAAAGACACACAACCCAACAATATGCTACTTAGAAGAGACTCATTTCATGTAGTTAAATTTTTGAAAATCAACCAATGTAATCTGCCATATTAACAAGATAAAGAAGAAAAAAGTCATTGTAATTCTTGACTACAGGAATTGATGAAGAAGCTTTTGGCAAAATTCAACATTCATTTAGGGTATAGTTTTGCAAGGTGTTAGCATTTGGGGAAACTGGGTAAATGGTCCATAGCATGTCTCTGGTTTATCTCAAGATAAAAATTCGGTTTAAAAACTACACTTGATCTTAGCCAAAAGGCTGAGAAGTGATTGGTTTAAAAACTTGAACTCTCTTAACCATCACTAGTAGTGTCAAATGTTGAATTAGTAAAATATTTATCATTAATTTAAAAAATCTATATAATTATTGATATATTCCATCAGTTATTAGAGGATATTGTGTTAAAATAATTCATTGTAATATAGAGGTGTCTATTTCTCCTTTTTAGGTCTCTCAGTTTTAATTTTATATGTTTCGAGGCGTGTTATTACATGCTTGTATGTCTTAGTTACTTTTCTCTCATTGCTGAGACAAAATACCTGACACTCAAAGTTAAGGGAAGAAAAGTTTATGTGGCTCACAGTTTGTAGAGGTCTCAGTCCACAATCAACTGGATCCAAGGCAGGGTGGCATGGCAGACAGGTAGAAGGCAGCAAGGTAAGGAGGGGTTGCAAGCAAGGGCCTAAATAGCTTCTTCCTGTGCCTTATATTTTATCCAGGCTGCTAGGATTAGGGTGGTGCTAAACTAATCACACGTCCTTAATATCAGCATCAACACTCTAGATCCAGCCACCTCTGATCCAATTACCTCTTACCACATGAGGCTTTGGGGCGATATCTAGACACAAACCATAGCAATGTACATTTAGGATTATTCAAATATTTTAGTTGAATAGATTTAATCTTTACATCTAGTGATGCTTTTTACCTTAAATCCACTTTACCTAATTTAATTTTTTTAATTTTTTTAGTTTTTTTTTGAGACAGGGTCTTACTATGTAGTGCAGGCTGGCCTGGAATCACTGTGTAGCCCCGGCTGGCCTTGAACTCACAGCGATCCTCCTGCCTCAGCCTCCCGAGTGCTGGGATTACAGGCGTGTGCCACCACACCCAGCTACTTTGCCTAATTTTAGCATAGAGACATTGTCTTTCTTTTGGTTAATGTTTGCCTGGAATTATTCCCTATGTTTTTACTTTTATATCTTCTGTATCTTTATTTTTAAAAGACTTCTCTTATAAACCACATATGCAAGTTTTAAAATATATGATGATTTTTTTTTGCCTTTTGAATGGAGAATCTTTTTCCCTTACATTTGGTGTGATTGCTAATACATTTGGGGTTACATTTACCATTTTTGTATTTTTTTTCTCTTTGTGCCATAGGTTCTATATTCATATTTCTTGCCTTGGTTAGATTAAACAAGAATTTTTATTATTGTATTTCCTCCTATTAGCTTGTCATATCCTCCTTTACTATTACTTTAGCAGCTATTCTAGGGCGTGCAATACACATCTTTGATTTGTTAAAATGTACTATGAAGTAGGACTTTTAACTCTTATACCATGCAAAGATGTTGAAATACTTTAACTCCTTTGCCACCACCATTTTTTTGCTTTTGTTTTCATGCATTTTAGTTCTAGATGTATTTTAAAGCATACGTGTTATAATTTTTCTGTATAAACAGTATTAATATTTGACCCATTATAGTTAGTATTTCACCTTGGATTTTCCCTATATCCTGGTTGAGATTTGAAAACTTACACACAGCAAATTTCATTTGTTGTTGTGTGCTGTTCTATGGGTTTTGCCAAATGCATAAAGTTGTGTATCTAGCACCACAGCCTTGGTTTAGCAAAGTCTATTACCCTAAAAATTCCCTCATGCTGTCTCTTTATAGTCAGCTCTCTCTCCAGAAGTAACCCCTGAGAATCACATAGCTGTTTGCCCATTTAGCTTTGTGGTTCTGTCTTTTTTCATACAGCAGAACGCATTTCAGATTCATGCACGTTGCTGTGTCAATCAGTTTGTCCCCTTTATTACGGACAGTGTTTAATTGTATAGTTGTGCTTTACAGTGTTTATCCATTTGCTGATTCATCTGGGTTGCTTCCAGTGTGGGGTAATTATGAATAAATCTCATAAATGTTCATTTATTATGAGCGTAAGTTTTCATTTATCTTGGGTAAATATCTAGGAGTCGATTGTTCACTCGTGTTGTGTTTATGTTTAATTTTTAAAGAAACTATCATATTGTTTCCCAAAGAGGTTGTACTCTTTTGCATTTCTACCAGCAATAGTTGAGGCTTCCAGTTACTCATCTTTGTCAGTACTTGACATTGTTAGTAGATCTTTTTAATTTTTGCCCCTATAGTAGTTGTGTTATAAAAATCTCATGGTTGTTTTAATTTGCATCCTCATCATGACTAATTACATCGATCATCTTTTCATGTGCATTTTAGCCATCTATATATCTTCTTTGGTGAAGCGCGTGTTCAGAACTTCCGTCATTTTAAAAAATTGGCTTGCTTGTCTTCTTATTGTTGCGTTTTGCATGCTCTGTACACATTTGATGTACAAGTCTTCATCAGAAATATGATTTGCAGAAATTTTCCTCCAGTCCATGGCTTGCTTGTGTATTCTCCTCACAATGTCTTTTGCAAAATGAAAGTTTCTAATCTTAATTTGTGGATTATACTCTTAGTACTAAAAACTCTTTGCTTTCTTGACATTTTTTCTTGTATTTTTTGCAAGATTTTAGTTTTTCATTATATGTTTAAGTTTATGATACATTTTGAATTTATTTTTATTTTATGATATGTAATTCACATAACACAGAATTCATCCCCTTTAAACTGCAGAATTCAGGATTTTTTTTTCTGATATATTCACAAAGTTGTGCAACCATTGTCACTACCCAGTTCCAGAGCATTTCATAATATAAAAAAAAAAGCCCCATCCATACCCAGCTTCAGTGGCTCCCTGTTTTCTTACTCCCAGCCCTAAATTACCACTGATATACTTTTTGTCTTTGTAGATTCTTTCATTTTAGCATAGTGTTTTCAAAGTTCATTTGTTAGATAGCTTACATTGGTACTTGGTTCCTTTTTATGGCTATAGTGCAAAAACAGTCCATTATGAGGGCAGGCATATTTTATTTATCCATTTGTTATTTGATGGGCGTTTGGATCGTTTTCACTTTTGACTATTATGAATGATGTTTTTTCCTTGTACATGAACATCTGATCATTCCAGAACCATTTGTTAAAATGGCCATCATCTCTCCATTGAATTGCCTTTACAACTTCATCAAAAATCAGTTGACTATTTGTGTTGGCCAAGTTCTAGACTTTTTATTCTTATTCCCTTGTTCCATCTTTTTGACAGTATCACTGTCTTGATTACTATAGATTTACAGTAAATCTAGAAATTGGGTAGTTTGGATCCTTCAACCTTGTTCTCTCTCTCTCTCTTTCTCTTTCTTTGAGACAGGCTCTCCCTACATAGTTCAGGCTGTTCTTGAACTTGCTATGTAGCCTACACTTGCCTTGGATTTGCAGCCATTCTCCTGTCTCAGCCTCCCAAGTGCTGGGAGGTGCAAACCACCATGCCTGGCCAACATTGTTCTTTACAAAATTGTTTTGGCTATTCTACAACCTGTGCCTTTATTGTATGCATTTTAGAATCACCTTGTTACTAGGTGTTTTTAAAGACTATGCTGAGATTTGGATTGTATTGAATTTGATTGTATTGAGATTGTATTGAACCTATAGATCAATTTGCAAGAACTTGTCTTTTAACAATTTTATCCTTCCAATCCATAAACATGGCATAATTTTCTACTTATTTAGATCTTCTTTGATTTCTCTCATCAGTATTTTGTAGTTTCTAATATAGGTCTTACATATATTTTTGTTGCTATTATAAGTGGTATTGCTTAAAAATTTAACCTATACAAATGTAATATTTTTATATTTGTATACTTTGTATCCTGTGATTTACTAAACTCATATTTTAATTCTAGGAGCCATTTTTGGGGGTAGAGTCTTTGGAATCATATACATAAACAGTATTCACATTATCATTCTTACTAATCTTCATTCCTGCCTGAATATCTGTGAATTTTGTCTGTTATTATTTTCCTTTTGCCAGTAGGCTTTTTTTTAGGGTTTCTTCTCCTTCTCCTTCTCCTTCTCCTTCTCCTTCTCCTTCTCCTTCTCCTTCTCCTTCTCTTCTCATTTCTTCTTCTTCTTCTTTGGT